>QRFJ01000003.1:4033658-4233658 GCA_006176705.1 Cocos nucifera | reverse complement strand
ACGTAATCTAAATTCGTAAACGAAACCTGACAATGAAGACAATTTTATAGAAAATGGAGGAAATGAGTTCAACTGCTCTATAAAATCTAGAGGATCACTCTGAAAACCCAATGAAAAAACATTTTAAATGAAAAACTTGTTTTAGTAGAATTGCTGCCTATGAAGGTTGAGGCAGGTGAAACGGCCAGCATATTTAATTTCCAGCAAAGCAAGGTGAAGCCAATTATAAACAAGTGCATTGATGAAATATGAAGCACCTACGACAGATGCTAATAGAATTATTAAAATAAAAACGTTGAAGAGATATGAGCCAACTATAGCAGCCAAATAAGGCAAGAAATGTATCTAACTCTCACAGTAGTTATCTAATAAGAAGAATCTTTAGCAGTAGCTGATGCACAAGAAGTTGGTTCACAACACAGTCCTAAGGTTGCAGGAATCTTAGGGTGGCAAATATAAGGATGTTGCTGTCGAAAGGTCAAAAAACAAAACAAATAACAAAAACATGATGATGCTCGAGCTGAACGTAAAAGAAGAGTGGATGGGGCAGTTCCATCTAAAGTGGTTACATCTAGTAGAAAGATTGGCAGCATGGCTCAAAGAACAGAGTAATGTTATGGCAAAAATTGACAACAATCTAAGCATAACCAAGAGCGAGACCAAGAAGACAAGACCACCAATGGCACAGTAGAGGATCAAAATTCCAAGAACAGTGTGTCATGCAAGCAATTTATAAAGCAAAATTTGCCAGATAATGGGCTGATAAGCCATAGCAAGGATAATGACAATGGTCTAGAAAAATACAGAAAGTAAGGCGAAAATGATCTAAGACAAAGTATAAGAGATTGCTAATCACTTGAATCAAAAGACAAGCCTAGGCATGACTAATGTGTTCGATGAGGTTTGTAGATGGTTGCATTCACTTTATTTTTGATGTGGTAGTGGGGTGGGCATGAAACTTTTGTTGTTTCTAAGAAGGTGGTACAAGCCTAAGCCAAAGAATCTCAATTGAAGCCTTTCTCCAAACTGATGAAACGAGTTTTCAACCAGGCAGCCAGAGGAACCAATTTTGTTTGATTTTTTGCGAAAGCATGGGTACCTAAATTAGGCTTCTAGCGTTTGCTTCACTACATATGCAAGCCTTTTTGACCATGCTATAATAAGTTTAACTCTCCTTATGTTCATTTGTACCATATACAAGAAGATCATAGACTAGCACTTATGTGAGCTAGCACTTTTGCTCATATCACAACATTTGACAACGAAGATGAGCAACAACAATTCCAATATTCGAAGTGTTTACCTAAGAAGAAAACTATTATGTTCATTGTAGGCGTCAGAAACATAGATTACCAAGCAATCCTAAAAACCATACGTATGTTTTATATATCACTCACTAGTTAAATTATTTGTTATTTTCAATCTTTTCCCCAATCTAGATCTCACCATACATATATAAAAAAACATAATTCCGGATTTTAGGTTTTCCTTCTTGATATCATGAGGAAAGAAAATAACGTTGAGCCTTTTAAAGGTAAAAATAATAATAAAAATTCTAAGAGGTATTTAGGCAGATATGTTCTTGGGCACTGGAAGAGTAAGATAGTTGCAAAAATCACATAGAATGACCATCATTGAGACTACCGTATCCTTTGGGACATAAATAGTTTAAAATATATCTACCTGGACAACTTCAAAGTAAATATATTGTTCTCTTTAATAAAAAAAAAAATTTACGTATTCAAGAAATCTTTAGATTAAATCAATTCATCCACACCCATCCAATCAAAGAATTTAAGATCTATTGGCATTCCAAGAATGTGAATTGATAAGCCATCTTCCACAGTGCATCTTGCCTTGCCCAAGATAGATGTAACCATTCAAGATATTATTTTGCCATTGGACAAGAAACAAAATCACTCGAAACTCCTTCACAAAGAGGAGAATCTCAAAAAATAATGTACACAAGCTCATCTAAAAATCTTAATTGTTTCCACATATTAAAGGTCATTAACCAATTAGCCTTGTAACACACCAATTATGAAAGCGTGATTTCAACAGTACTCTCTAAGCTAAATATCCGAGCCAATATGAAGAACGCATTAGTGTTTGTGGAAGGAGTTCTTAAGGATTTGACTACATTAAAATGTGGGAACAATGAATCTATAGATTCAGTCAATCAATCGACATCTTATCTAGAAATCATTTAAGCATATTTTTTTTTTTCAGAGAGACTGCATCGGCAAAAAACTAGGAAAGACCATGATCCCTGGTTCAATTGGGCACTTTTTCCATTAAAGCAAATCTGAACCCCAATATTAACTGTAATGAAATAAAAAAGGGCACTGTTTTTCACTTTGCAATTATATGTGTTCAGCAAATACTGAAATATTCCCAACAACAATTACAAATGATTTAGTAACATACAGTAAATTGAAATGCTATGAGTAATCCATAAATCTCAAGCAATCCCCAAGCCTTGGAATCATTAATTTGCTCCTGAAGTAAAAGGGGTTTAGGAACACTGCATCATTAACGATAACCATGATGTCTAGCTTAGCATCAAAAGGAGTATATACAGAATAAAAGAGATTGAGATGTTCTGGCTTCATGAAAAAATTTGTCTTAGATCATAAAGGGAAAACTAAAGACACCACACAGAGACCTGCACATGTAAACACACACATGCAACCCCACACAGCCACTTTTCTATTTTGAGGGGTGGAATTATGCAGCATTTTTTTAATATAAAAATGCTCAATAACGACCCATGCTTGTACTCTCTAGTCTGCCATTTCTCTGAATTGTGACAATGAAAGGAAGTGCATACTAATAAAATCTTGGGGCAGAAAAGCTGACTTTCCCCTTTTGAGGTGAAAAACTCATTGACTTGTCTAAGATGCAGAAGACAATACTAATGAAAATCAGCAGCAACAGAACAGAATACAAATATATCGATGGTAGCAAGGAACAAGTGGTACTTCACCTATCCAGCACTCCATTCTCGCACAAGGAGAGATCTTTATTACATCTGGTGGATCAACACTAATGTTTAAACATAAAACAAGTGCCACACATCCCGTCTTCATCTGCACTACAAAACTTAATAGTCAAACTAATATGGATATTAAAAAAATTAAAATCAATTAACATAATGCTACAGACTTATGGCTTTCATCTAACTTGGACAATAATTACACTGAGTTCAGAGAAACTCCAAAGATTCAAAGAAGCTTAAAAGATTGAAATATACAGTGTGATAAGACAGTAAAGACTAAAGACATGGAGAACAAAAATGAAGCATAGCATGATAACTTGGCGTGTAATATCTAGAAACTGATAGTATACTGTTAGTTGGCTTCCATTAGGCAAATCAAGTGCTCTATATGTGGGATTCAAAAAGCTTCCTAGGACCAAGTATATCTCCATTATAAGAAGGTGGAGAAGAACAAAGATAACCAATCACTAAGATATCACACATTAGAATGGTGAAGGAATGTATTATAAGCTCAGTGTTTCAGTAAATTTAAAATTCTCTGTTAAGCCTGACATAGCATCATAATACACAGAGCATGTGGGGAAATTTTGGTTTTCTCCCCTCTTTCTTTTTCTTTTTTTTTTGGGTGGTGGTTGTGGTTTGGGTGGGGGTGGGGGGCATGTATATTCTAATCCAAATAGTCATAACCAAAACTATCAAGCCATGTACCAACAGACAGGAGTTAACTTAATATGTGATGAATCCTCATAGGGCATATTCCTGTTAAGGGCCAGCTTCAGTGTCACTGCAAAATTTTTGGAATTCTTTATCAAAACCACCATCCATGTTATCTTAGGCCTTCCCCTCTTATTTCTAAACCCTTTAATGCAAATAAAAGTACCCCTTCTCACAAAACCCTCATTAGATCTTCGCACATAAGCATATCATCTCAATCGGCATTTCATCATTTTGTTTGTCTGCAGCTGAAACTTCTCTAATGTACTTGTTTCTCACTATATGCTTCCTAGGTATAATACATCCATCTCTGCAATTATGATGTTTGCATTAACACTTCATTTCACAATATTTTGATTCCTATGACATAGTTTTTAATTACCATTCTCTAAAAGTTTCCCAAAAGTCACCAAGAAATTCATTAATCATATTTCCCATAAAACACCTCTCAACATAATCCAAACAACTTTTATTCCAAACCATTATTAGAAACATCTTATCCCTTCTCTCCCCCCCCCCTCCTCCCTTTTTTGTATGTTAGGTGTAAATTAACAGCCCAACCATATATGTTATCTTTCGTCTTTCAACTACTTTGGGCCCCCTATTTATTTCCATGAAATTACGTTGAAAGACAACTTTTGTTCTTCTGTCTTTTAGGTCCTTACTGTGTGGGACATTCCTCCATGATTCCAATTTAGCATTTAATGCTCTACTCTCACCAAACACTGTTTCAACTGCAAATAATAGAAACCATGATAAGTTTTCATAAATTTTGGCAGCAAGCGCATCTCTTATTAGTGAAGAAAAGATATGAGCATAGCATTCCTTTAGTGAAGTCAAGGAATACCATGCTCATATTTTTCCTTTAGTGAGCATCTCTTGCTAAATTAGACAATCCGAGTTCCCTTCTGAAGTAAAAGAGAACTCAATAGGTCTCAGTTGCAGTTCAAACACAGATTTGACTTCTACGTTTAAACAACCTTAGGCCACAAGCTTCCACAACTCAATTAGCAAACCCTTGCTTCCCCTTGCACTCACCAAAACCTTGCATGACCCGCCCTCAATCCTCGGAGCCACATCACACCATATACGGTCTCATATTGGAGTAATCATAGAGAATGTTGGATCACTAAATTAGTCAGAAAATGAACCTAATAATGATAATAGAGAAGCCTCATTTCTATGGTTTAATGACCATGAGCTACTCAAACACCGACCAACATGCAACTTCATGAACCTTACATATTCAAGAGAAGTAACTTCAATGCATCATAATCACCATGTCTATAATGGAAATTTTAATAAGATGTCTACAGCCCTCAATTGGGCGGTACCCATCTGCACACGGCAACATCTATACCTTCTTCCACATTGAAGTTTACAGTCAATGCTGCATAAACAACAAAAAATTACTCAAAATCAATAAAACCTAACCATCAAGATGATGTCAAGTACTGCACCTCATGCAAATGGAATCTACAGCCCGTTCCTTGAATAGAACCACTGAGCCAATCTCAACAGCTTTCAAAAAATTCAAGGACAAGACATGCACATAAGATAAAGGAGCTTAAAGCATCCACCTTAATGTTGCTTTGTGGGATATAGAAGATCAGCAAAAGAGCCTAGAAAGGAAGATATTAAGAAAAACAAGGGTGATGAGGAAAGCATACAATATATGTGTATAAACTGGGAACATATTTTGTTAAGAAAAGAGACATATTTATTATTTGGCATATGTGTTTCTCATCTTGGTAATGAAAACTGAAGGCAACTTCCCCTCTTATCCAAAACAAATAACAAAGATTAATCAGCCAATAATTTGTCAGTTTAACTCAACTCAACTTAGCCTTAATCCTAACCTAGTTGAGGTCAGCTGATAAATCCTTCTCCCCCATTCCATTCAGTTTAGGACCATACTTTCTAAAAGATATTGAGATATCAAGTCCTTCCTTACCACTCCATCCTGTATGCTTTTGGATTACTACCCCTCTTCATTCCTTTTGTATCAAATCACTCCCTTGTACAGATCTAAATCATCTAAGTCATCCTTCTCTCAATTTGTCCTAAATAGGCAATACCCCCACCTCTTTACAAATGACTTCCTTTCTTATTCTATCTTTTCTTGTATTACCACATATTCATCTCAACATTCTCATTTCAGCCATGTTCAGAAAAATAACAAATGATTGTCAACATCATGGCAACAAGACAGAGCAAGAAATAATGATTTAAGATACAGTATGCTAACTAGATTAATGATGGGCAAGCCAAAAAAGTATCCAATCAACAATACACTAATCAAACTAAGAGATAGTCTTACATAGTTTGCAACAAGGACTAAAAAAAATTGAGATTTAAGCTCAGAATATGCACAAAGAAACCTAAAAACTTTCAAAAACCCCCAAATTCTTGATAAGACCAGGGCCCTTCCAATTAGCGCCATGTCGATATTGCCCACCAGAAAAGGCATCTTAAGTTTCAAAATGAATCAATCTAGTCCGGCCAAAATGGATAATTTTGCCAAAATTGAACCAAAACTAACCCCATTTGATAAGTTCCACTTGGTTTCAGCAGAAAAGAAATCGTGACAATCTAATATTGGTCGGTTCCAACTAGACGCCAAAACTGATTGTTGAAAACATGATTATTCATTATTTACTCATTAGAGTCATTTTTCTGATCATTTATTCATCCCCTTAAGGATATGTAAGTACATAACATCAATTTTGCCATAGTTTAGTCAAAGGGGTTTTGATACACATGGTAGCACTACTCATGCATGTGAATTACTCCTAGTCACTACTATTTTATTTTTTCAAACTGATAATATGAGAATTAATCCTGACCAACTAGAAGTTATCATAAAATGGTGATTTTAACTCAATGTGATCCATGCTCCTTGAATTCTCGGCAAGCCATTCGCATTAGCAGAGTTTTTTCCTTCTTCAGCTTATCTTTGATGGATGCTTTATGTCAGAAGAAGAAGATCCAAAGTCTCGACTTCATTTGACATCAAATAAAAGAAGTGTGAATTGATTTCCTGGTTTCTTCAAGCCAAAACGGCATCAAACAAGTTTGCTTAAAACGGCGAAGGAACTAGATCGGTGTGAAGAATTATTTTAAAAAAAAAAAAAATGAAGTTATTATATAGCTTGAAATGATGATAATCATTATATCAAGTTAATATTAGTATGCAGTTTCACTTTCATATATTTTCATATATTTTATTTTTGCAGATACTAATGTAGGCTTCAATCTTTGATGCTTCGATTTGTCAACAAATAATTAAATAATATAACAGAATTTAATTTGATGTACAACAACATTTTTTCATGTTCTTATTGGTTTTTATTGATATTTTTCTTAAGAATTTTGTTATGCATCTTTCGTGGTTTTGTTGCATGTTCTTTTTTTTCTAATTTCCCTTAAATTTTGACAATTTATGGAAAGTACAAAACTCAAAACCACGACTGCCATATTCGAAAGGGCTCAATCAGAAGTGAAACCAAAATCAAGTCTTCAATGGATAGAACTTGACCATTCATATCAGCTTCCTATGCTTGATACACATGATCCTCAACCCAAGCTACATCAAATGTTCAATAAACAAGCATTGATCCACAAATCACTATATCTAGATATTGCAAAATAAATCCATTGAGTTTTGTGTTTAACTGATAAAATGAATGAAAGGGGAACAATAAATGACAAATAAGCATTCCAAACAAAAGGCCATCATAACAAAATTTGATATGCATAGGGGCCCTCCTTTTTCCATCCGCTCCTTCTGATCTTAACAAAAACATATTATTTTTCCTCAACCAAGACCACCAAGATTTCATGATTCTATATGGAAAGCGGATCCTCATTTTTTGGAATATCTAAAGAAACACCAATCACCCTACAAGATGGCACTCCAATTATTTTTCAGAAGCAAGTAGAAGGATATAAATTTCTTTCTTCTCTATAAATCTTAAAGCCTCTTCCTCTAACTAGAAACTCAAATATCCAGAGCTGCTTGTCTCATTTACAGGAGATTTATTACAATTCTTACTTGCCATTATACACTTCTAGAATTCAGATCCGATTAAGCACATGAAAATAGAGCCTCAACTCAATTCAATACATGAGAAGAGCATGATCGATCATACAACCAATCCCAATCAAGTGACTTGATCCTGATCATCAAAAGGGTGCTGGCTCCCAGGATACAATATTAACTTGAACCCTAAGATCCTACAACAACATCGATGCTATTAAGAGAGCAAATACTTCTGCAACAAAGCTCTCTGCTCAAGTAATGCATATACCTGTCATTACCTTGATCCATTAAGCACGAGAAGCTTAAATAGCAACCTCACAATAACCTCAGGAAATCACAGGAAAAAGAAACAATCTGCTGAGAATCTATGCTTCCCTGTGCTCACAATAACTATTGCCATCAAAATTCCGCAAAAGACAACGCTTCACAGTTCGCTAATTAATGTAACAGGGCAGCTCAATTGGGGTGGCGAATTAATCAGCTCTATCAAGAAGGAAAAAGATTAACCAGTTACCTATCTTTTGTCATTCCCCATCTTCTTCATATTAGACGGATTTTGCTGAAGAACCAGAGCTTATGGTACCAAAATAGCTAAAGATGGCATGTATTCTCCATCAGAGAGCACCGATATCAAAAAAATAGCAGCGAGACGAACACTATGAAAGGGGAGATCAGGAATTGAAGCAAAGAATAGGAACAGGCACTTACCCGATCTTTGGGCCGCCATTTTGACACCAACCCGCTCTCCGACGGCCCTGACGGCACACAATCCTCGAAACCCTCATGCCTAAAGTCACAGAACACCACGGTCTGCGGCAGGTACGCCATACTGGTGGTAGCCCCCGCCGCTGCCCCGGCGGCGGCCTCGGAATCCGTCCTATGGCCTGCGGCATCCCCGTCCTCCCGGCTGGAGAACTCGTCCAGATGATTCGACAACGAGGCCGAAGACTGCGAGAACCGAGACGCCATCAGATCTCCCAATGCCATCTAATCTAAACCCTCCCCCCTCCTCACCCCTGCCCCGGCCTCGCGGCCTCCCGTTTCGACCCACAAGAAAACCCTAAACCTAGAAGAATCCAAGAATCCTCTCCTCCTCCTCCTCCTCGCCTCCAAGAACCGATCGACGGAGTTCGCGAACTAATCCACAAAGCCGCTGGACCAGCGGCGCATAGATATTCTCCGGAGGAACGAAACCCGGTCCAGCTCTGAAGAACCCTGGGGGAGCCTGGAGCCCTCGGGAAAGCCTAGAAACCCTAGGTTTTGGAGAGGGTGGAGGCGGAGGGAAATGGCGGAAGGAAAGAAATCGAGCAAGGGAAGAAAAAATAAGAACATGTAACCCTTAACGCCCTAAACTAATATATATATATATATATATATATATATATATATATGTCTTTTTAATAATTTATTTATTTTCTTTATTTATTTATTTTCTTCGCTTCGCTTTTATCGTTTTCGAACTTTCGATTATTTTAAAAAAGGGGGGAAAATGTCCGGGTGCCGCGGTTCTCTTTCCGCCCCCGCTCTCGCTTTGCAGCTTCGGTCTTCCCATAATGCCCCCGGTGAATCCCAACCGTCCGATCATGCTGAACATCATACCATCCCATTCCCGTTATTCTGTCTGATGGTGGGCTGAGCTTGTCCTCACTTCCTGTCGAAAGACCCGCGGATCACCTTTGATACGCCGTTGCACTGCCTTGAAGTCGGCGCGTGTTTGTCCGTTTTCCCAGTAAAAAGGTCCGTAGCCGAGTAGGGTGTTCGTTACACCAATCCTACGGTTTACCGGACGCTAGCCCCCAGCGACGTCACGGCTCGGACGTGGCCCGGGGACTGTTCTCGGGCCGTCCGATCGAAGATGGACGGGTATAAAGGAAGGGGGCCCACCGTGTGGGGCCGTTTGGAGTGCTGGGTCGGGGCTTATACATGGACGGATTGGGTATGGGGGAAGCGCACAGTGGAGCAGGAGCTAGGGCACGCGAGCGAGCCATCTGATGGTCTCAGGGCGGGTGGGGGAGGGGTCGAGTGATCGAGTCCACCCAGTTAGTTGCTCGCCAGCTCAGCACATGGCATGCGTCCAATAAGAAATAACTGGAAGCGGCTGATGCCCTCTTATTCTTGACCCTCAGCGTCCAATGAATCTCCAAAGTGCCACTCAAGTTTTAAAATTCATGGCAGATGTGGAATATTCATTGAGATATTTTTTTCTTAAAAATGTAAAATATATTTTTTGGTAAAGAAATGTAAATTTTAATTAAAAAAATAACATAGTTTCAAAATGTATAAACATAAAGTAAGGGAAAAACTTTTCAAAAAATTAATAAGATAATGTCATTTATGAGGATGTTTGAAAATTATAATTATACATCGTAATTCATTCTCATAAACCTTATCAATCCATCATGAATTATGTATTACTTTATAAGTTCTTATAAGCCATATTAATCCCTTCTACCCATCTCGGCATGATAATTGACATTTAATAAAAAAAGCCATGTTAAAGATGAAATATATGATTGAATTGGATTCTAAAAAATATTAAAAGAATATTTCATTTTCAAACTAGATAAAAAAAAAATTGCTATAACTATTGTTATAAAACACAACATTCATTTCATATGCTGATATAATGTTTGCATGGTATGTCATGATTCAATCATCTTCATATAAATCATACTTATTTCTTATGATTTGTATCATTTCTCTCTTTATACCATCATAAAAAAAACTAACAATGTATGAACAAAATTCTGCAAGATACCTGAATGTGTATAAAGACAAACACTATCATCTAAATTTAACCTTTTACCTATATCTATATATAACTATTATTGTTATTATTATTATTATTATTATCATCATCATCATCATCATGACAAATGAGATGCTGTGAATAATATATTCACTGATGCACTTTCAACTTTATAAATAAAGAAAAGAAAACTTTTATAAAATAATTTTTTCTCCTATATTCAGGATTAAGAATGGAATAAAATCAATAAAAAAAAAAATTATAAATTTTATATTGCTTAAAAAAATAATAAATTAAGTTTCAACCATGGATGCAATAGCATGTACATCTAACATACTCGATTTTATAACTAACATGTGCACGTGCCTGATGCTAGTGGTGCCACCATCTCCACTATATAACTAAAACTATTATATATGCTCGTTTATATATATATATATATAAGCATATGAGTATTGGTTGTAAGTCCAAGTTTGCCAAGTTATTCCTAGTTGTCAGTTACATTAATTATTTCTCTAAACTCAAATCCACGAAGTAATTTATCAGATCAAAGTATTTCTCTCAAAGATCCTATCCCAGGAAGAATCTACCACAATGAAAAAGAAAGGGTGATACTTAAATATCGATAAATACATTGGCTATTTCATTGGCTATCTCGATGTAATTTATTTTTTTCTAATGAATGCTAATAAAATATATATAATCAATAATTTTTTGCATATATCATCTCATAATATTAAAAATTAATTATTATAATTTCTTATATTATTATATTAACTTTTATAGCATTAATGTATATTTAAAAATTATATTACTCTCACAAAGTTACACCAATCTATAAGTAAGGATTGGATGATGTACATGTAGAAATGTATATCCATAGATATAGGATAATTATAACATGTAAAAAAATAATATTATAGATCATGAAAATAGAGCCCTATAAATTGAGAATTTATAGCTAAAGAAGAATCTTTTCAACCAAACCATGCTTCTACCAAGATTAAGCTCTCAAAACCTTCTTAAGACCAACTCACACCACACAATGCATGCAACATCCCCCCCCCCCAACAACACACATATACTTGAATAAGGTCGATCGGATTTGAGCTCAGATCTGGTCAGATCAAAACCAGACAATGAAGATTCTACGTTAATGATCCAAGCTATTTAAAGACTCATAGTCTATACATCAAATGATCAAAAAATACATCTAATTTAATTTTATTTAAACTATCCAATTTTTGCCTATTTGATACATGGGTTAAGGATCTCCAAATTATATGATTTTTTATGTGCAATTTTTTTTTGATATAGTAGATCATATTCAATGGCTTGGATTATTGATATATGATCCCTATTATAGAGTTTTAACCTGACCGAATATGAGTTCAAATCTAATTGACCTGATTCTATTATGGCTCTCTTTTTCTATACACACAGACACATATATATAGATGCATCAATATAATATGCAGGATATATGTCACCAGCGTGATAATAAATAACATTTTTCCCCTAGGGTAATAGGAAAATATTGATCATTTATTTTGATCAGTATTGCAAGGGGAAGACATGTTTAGTCCAACATTGGTCATAAATTAATAAAGAGTATGGCTTACATGGTTTGGAATATTTTCTCCCAAGCACTTTTGAAAAGACAAAACTATAAAGCTCCAAATAGCCAAAGGTAGATCAAGGCTAATCGTCCAAGGAACCCACAAAATCCACTAAAGCCCAACCAACCATTTAGACCATTCGATCCCTTGACCGCAGCATTGGCACTGTCTATAGAAATGCCTCCTGCCCACACGTACTCCCTCTTAACTAGCTAGGGAATAATATTGTATGGGAAAAACATCTTTGGTCCAACATCGCTTCGGAAGACTCTATAAGGTTCATTGAAGTTCGAAATAGCTAGAGTTAAAATAGACAATACCTCACCTATATAAGTGCGGAAGCATGAGCCAGCCATCCTAACATTGATGGCAACAATCAGCATAGTTTTTTATGCATATTTAAATAAGGCCTAATGAAACGGTAAAGCTAGCATGTAACATTTCCAAACAAGGTTAATTTGCAGTATAAAATGAAGGGAGAAAACAAAAGATACTTACGTTGCTGATATGATTTTTTTTTTCCCCCTGGACTCTTCAGTTAATGCAGGACCAGCAAAAAACATGATATATTCTCAGTGCAATGCAAAGGAACATATAGAAGTAATTTGTTATGACTTACAAGTCCGAGTTTTGAAAGCTCAAAATTTTTGGAGACATCTTGCTGTCTCACTAAAAAATAAGGCTTGGGAGTAAACCTTTTATGCTTGACACAATCGAATAGCACTTTGGAAACAGTTCGATGGATTAGAAAAAATTAAGACTACCCAACAACTAATAGTTGTCGTGGAGGAGGGCAGCTCCAAGGCGGCCAATAGAAAACACGTTAGAATGTTTGGTTTAACTAATTTTTCACATGGTGAAGGCATAAACTCGGAAAAAGATAGTGAAATTATTTCTCTACAATGACCATCATTAGTCAAGCACCTAATGACAAATTAACTTTGAAGGCTTTCAGATAATTTAACACAGCACATTTCTTAGGTAGTGTTGATGCGTTGACTGCAAAAGGTATCCACCAACATCCTAATGGAGTGCTGAAGCCAGAGAGGTAAAGCATTACTCTTAAACATCACATTAACAATACCATGAACAATAACCATCCAACTTGCACTAACATCTTTTTATGCCTTTTTCTCCTCCTCGATAAAAAGATTGAATGTTATTACCAACTGTTGGTGCAGAAATCCGTCGCCGTCGGAGGTCGCCGCAATCGAGGCCGCTGGAAGCCGCCGGGGACCTGCGAAACGAAGTCCCGTCCGGAGCCGGTGGGGTGGTGGCTCCGGCAGGACCCTCCGACGGTCAAGTTAGTTTCCGACCAACAGTAATGGAGTGCTCGGAATGAGTTCCCGAGCTTGGAGATGTGGAGGAGAGTTTAGAGAGTTAAGAGTCCAGAGAGCTTAGCCTTAGTATGTCGGGAGGGGTCCTTTTATAGCGGAGCTTAGTTGATGGTGACGGCTGTGCCGTCTGGCAGAGAGTCGTCGGGCAGCATGGAGCTTGATGGTGACAGCTGCAGCCGCGTGCTGGCGGACCGCTCGAGGTTCGGCGGAGTCAGTCCCACTGGTGCCGTGTGCGGCGGATTGAGGGTGACAGCCATCGCCGCCTGGCAGTGGGTCGCTATCGCCCGCGGCGGACTGACCGATGGTACGGCGGACTGACTGATAGTGATGGTTGCAGAGCTTGCCGAATGATGGGTTGAAGGCCTTCGTCGTGTGCCCATTTCGTGGGAGTTCGGGCTCCTGAAGAGGAAGATGGGAGGGAGTTCGGCTCCCATAGGCGTCTGGCAAGAGGTATGCAGCTAAGGCTCGTCCGCAGAAGAGTTCGGCTGCTGAGAAGTCGAAGCTCGGCCGTCTGGGGTTCGGCCGGCTGTTGGGGCTTGGGCTGAGGCTTGGACACTCGAGAGTTCGGTAGGAGCTTGGTCGGCCGAAGTTTGATGAGGGCGACCGCTGAGGAGTTCGGCCGCTGAGAGGACTTCATTGGAAGCTCGGCCGCTTGGAGTCGGCCCGAAGGAGTTCGGCCGCTGAGAGGTTCGAAGGAGCTCGGCTGGCCAGTTGAAGGACTTCGGTTGCTAGTTGGTTCGGCCAGGGCTCGCTGAGGAGTTTGGTCGCCTAAGGTCGGTCCGAAGGAGTTCGGCCGTGGGAAGTCCGAGGGAGTTCGGCCGTGGGAAGTTCGAAGGAGTTCGGCAGCACGGGCTCGCCTGGGGTCGGTCCGAAGGAGTTCGTCTCCCGAAGAAGTCCAGCCGCTTGGAGTCCAAGGAGCTCGGCCCTCAGGGAGTTCGGCTGGCGGTGGGAGTTCGGCCCGGACCTTGGCGCAGGGGAGTTTGGCCTCCAGGCAGTTCGGCCGTGGTAGGGGCTCGGCCTGGCGCCTGGCGCTATAGCTCTTCAGTGGCCTCTGGTTACATTGGGTTGAGCGTCGGGCCGGGCTTCGGCAGGAGCGGGATTTATCCCCAACAATAGCCCCCCCCCACTCCCGAGTTCAAAAATTGAAGGAAGGGAGTACCAGAACAGGCGACTGCCGAAGTCTTCTTCCAGGCTCCGCATTTGTTGCATCTGAAGCTCGGGGAGGTCTCATCTCCAGCCAAAATTGACGCTGAAGTTGAGGCTGAGGCTTGGGGGAGACCTTATCTTCAGTCGATGTTTGGAGTTGAAATGGAACTCGTTTCCGGCTAAAGTCGATGAAGCTGATGTTGAAGCCGAAGTAAGACTCGCCTCCTTCGGTCGAGGTCGGATTTGGGCTCCTCGGGGGCGACATTATCTTCGTCAGTTGAAGTCGACTCGAGGGAGACCTCCTATCTTGCAGCCGAGGTTGAAGTGCGCGCTCGGGGGAGATCTTATCTCCTACGGCCGAGCTTCCCTCGGGGGAGATCTTATCTCCTGCAGCCGAAGTGAAGTGCGCGCTCGGGGGAGATCTTATCTCCTGCAGCCGAAGTGAAGTGCGCGCTCGGGGGAGATCTTATCTCCTGCAGCCGAGCTTCTCTCGGGGGAGATCTTGTCTCCTGCAGCCGAAGTGAAGTGCGCGCTCGGGGGAGATCTTATCTCCTGCAGCCGAGCTTCTCTTGGGGGAGATCTTGTCTCTCCTGCAGTCGAAGTGAAGTGCGCGCTCGGGGGAGATCTTATCTCCTGCAGCTTCGCTCGCAGCCGAGGTGAAGTGCGCGCTCGGGGGAGATCTTATCTCCTGCAGCCGAGCTTCTCTCGGGGGAGATCTTATCTCTCTCCTGCAGCCGAAGTGAAGTGCGCGCTCGGGGGAGATCTTATCTCCTGCCGCCGAGCTTCTCTCGGGGGAGATCTTATCTCCTGCAGTCGAGGTGTGCGCTCGCGTTAGGAACGAGGTTCTCCTCCTGTTCCTAACCGAGATTGTTTCGGTCGCTCGGGAGAGATCTTATCTCTAGCCGAGGTTGTCAACGGTCGCTCGGGAGAGATCTTATCTCTAGCCGAAGTTGGCACTCGTGTTAGGACGAGGTTCTCCTCCTGTTCCTAACCGAGATTGTTCCGGTCGCTCGGGAGAGATCTTATCTCTAGCCGAGGTTGGTGCTCGTGTTAGGACGAGGTTCTCCTCCTGTTCCTAACCGAGGTTGTTCCGGTCGCTCGGGAGAGATCTTATCTCTAGCCGAGGTTGGCAACGGTCGCTCGGGAGAGATCTTATCTCTAGCCGAAGTTGGCACTCGTGTTAGGACGAGGTTTCTCCTCCTGTTCCTAACCGAGATTGTTTCGGTCGCTCGGAGAGATCTTATCTCTAGCCGAGGTTGGTGCTCGTGTTAGGACGAGGTTCTCCTCCTGTTCCTAATCGAGGTTGTTCCGGTCGCTCGGGAGAGATCTTATCTCTAGCCGAGGTTGTCAACGGTCGCTCGGAGAGATCTTATCTCTAGCCGAGGTTGGTGCTCGTGTTAGGACGAGGTTCTCCTCCTGTTCCTAACCGAGGTTGTTCCGGTCGCTCGGGAGAGATCTTATCTCTAGCCGAGGTTGGCAACGGTCGCTCGGGAGAGATCTTATCTCTAGCCGAGGTTGGTGCTCGTGTTAGGACGAGGTTCTCCTCCTGTTCCTAACCGAGGTTGTTCCGGTCGCTCGGGAGAGATCTTATCTCTAGCCGAGGTTGGCAACGGTCGCTCGGGAGAGATCTTATCTCTAGCCGAGGTTGATGCTCGTGTTAGGACGAGGTTCTCCTCCTGTTCCTAACCGAGGTTGTTCCGGTCGCTCGGGAGAGATCTTATCTCTAGCCGAGGTTGTCAACGGTCGCTCGGGAGAGATCTTATCTCTAGCCGAGGTTGGTGCTCGTGTTAGGACGAGGTTCTCCTCCTGTTCCTAACCGAGATTGTTTCGGTCGCTCGGGAGAGATCTTATCTCTAGCCGAGGTTGTCAACTGGCAACGGTCGCTCGGAGAGATCTTATCTCTAGCCGAGGTTGGTGCTCGTGTTAGGATGAGGTTCTCTCCTGTTCCTAACCGAGATTATTTCGGTCGCTCGGGAGAGATCTTATCTCTAGCCGAGGTTGTCAACGGTCGCTCGGGAGAGATCTTATCTCTAGCCGAAGTTGGCACTCGTGTTAGGACGAGGTTCTCCTCCTGTTCCTAACCGAGATTGTTCCGATCGCTCGGGAGAGATCTTATCTCTAGCCGAGGTTGGTGCTAATGTTAGGACGAGGTTCTCCTCCTGTTCCTAACCGAGGTTGTTCCGGTCGCTCGGGAGAGATCTTATCTCTAGCCGAGGTTGGCAACGATCGCTCGGGAGAGATCTTATCTCTAGCCGAAGTTGGCACTCGTGTTAGGACGAGGTTCTCCTCCTGTTCCTAACCGAGATTGTTTCGGTCGCTCGGGAGAGATCTTATCTCTAGCCGAGGTTGGTGCTCGTGTTAGGACGAGGTTCTCCTCCTGTTCCTAACCGAGATTGTTTCGGTCGCTCGGGAGAGATCTTATCTCTAGCCGAGGTTGTCAACGGTCGCTCGGGAGAGATCTTATCTCTAGCCGAGGTTGACGTGCGCGCTCGGGGGAGATCTTATCTCCTACGGCCGAGCTTCTCTCGGGGGAGATCTTATCTCCAGCGACCGAGGTGAGCGCTCGGGGGAGATCTTATCTCCCGCGGCCGAGCTTGTTGCTCGCGTTAGGACGAGGTTCTCCTCCTGTTCCTAACGCGGCGATTATTGACTGCTGCTCTCCTGTCATCGCATAGTTTTCGCATCCAGAAATAATATTTGCAGAGGGGAGAATTTTACCGAAAGGAAATCGTGGACAACGCGCTCTCGTTTGAGGGTCGACGGGGTGTTGTTCCTCGGAGCTTCCTCGAGCAGCAAGTCCCGTCCAGACGACCTCCTCCATCTCCTGCCGGCCTTCACAATTTGGACCATGCTTCTCTTGACTTTGTCGCTGGGGATGACAATCGCCGATGTAGCTAGCTCCTAGCTCCTCCCCGGGGTGGCGTTGATGACGCCGCGGGACGGCCAACACTCCTGTCTTTTCCGGTTACGGCAGTGCCTATAGCCGATCTTTTTCTTGATCGCGCATGTTTGGAGAGGCCGTAGTCCTTCAGGTCTTGGCGGTTGGCTCTTAACTTTGCCGAGAATTCGAGTTAGAGGAGTAGTTGCGGAACCTTCTGGGAGGGGGGCTTCGTTCCGTCCTTGCCGGCGCCGAACTTTATTTTGGAGGTCGAGTTGAGGAGTTCGGCTTTCCACCGAGCTTCATTTTACCTTGATGCCGAGCTTTGGGGTGAGCCCGGCTTTTCTCGCCCGAACTTCATTCCGCCTCCAGTGAACACTTTGTAGGCGGTTCCTTTGGGGGGGACATTCTGGAGCGTGAGTTCGGCCTTTCTTGCGCCGAACTTCGTTCCACTTTCCCGCGGAAGCTTCCGCGGGAGGACTTCATACTTCTTTGTCAGAGCTTCCTCGCTGACGGGCTCATAGGTGGGTTCGGCCTTCCTCGTGCCGAACTTCATTCCGCTTCAGCGGGGAAACTTCTGCTCTCCGTTTCTCTCTTAGGGGCGATTGGGCTCCTCCCTAAGGCTGATTCCTCCGCATTTCTTCGGCAATAAGTTCCGGGGTGGACGACCTCCTCATGCTGAACTCCTCAATTTGGTGCAAGCTCTTGTTGCTGGGAGATGGCGAATCGCTGATGCACCGAGATCTTTCCAGGGGCTATGTGAATGACGCCGTAAGGTGGCCGACCTTCTTGTAGTCCGGCTACGGCAGCGCCCTTAGCCGATCTTTTTCTGCTTTAGGCCGGTACTGGAGGAATTTACCCAGCCGACCCGTTCTGACGAGCTCCTCAATTTCGTCTCGGAGCCGGATGCATCCCTCCGTGTCGTGGCCATGGTCGTGATGGTAGAGGCAGTACTTATTTCGATCGCGCTTGTTTGAGGGAGATCTTAATCCTTCCGGTCTTGGCAGCTGGTGTTTTACTTCGGTGAGAATCTAGGTTCGAGGAGCGTTGAGGGGGGCGTAGCGGCGGAACCTTCCGGGAAGTGGACTCCTTCGCGCCTCCTTATCAGGGCGAGTTCGAGGAGTTCGGGCCCGCCTGCTTTCGTAGGGGATCTGCGAGTGCAGCCGAGCTTCACCCAGCTCTTCCTCGTCCGCCAGTCGGTCCTTTCTGACGAGCTCCTCATCTTTCAATTTGAAGGCTTCTTCCGCACGGGCATATCTCTCGGCTCGAGCCAGCAGGTCGGCGAAGTCCCTGGGATACCTTTTTTCCAGAGAGAACAGCAAGCTATTTTTCTGAAGGCCGCCCTTAAGTGCGGCCATCGCGACAGACTGGTCCAGGTCCCGGACTTCCAATGCCGCGGCGTTGAATCGAGCGACGTAAGTCCGGATGGATTCCCCTTGCTTATGCTTGACGCTCATCAGGGAATCTGAACCTCGGCTCGGTCGTCGGCTGCTGATGAAGTGGGCCGCGAACCGACTGCTCATCTGGTCGAAAGAGAAGATCGTGTTGGGCTTCAACGCCGAGTACCAGTTCCTCGCTGCTCCCTTTAAGGTAGACGGGAAGGCTCGGCACAGTACGGCATCTGAAGCGCCGTGAAGCAGCATCATGGCCCGGAAGGCCCCCAGGTGATCAACCGGATCAGAAGTTCCATCGTAGCTTTCCAGTTGAGGGAGCTCGAAGGTCGGTGGAACAGGTTCTTGCATGATTTTCTGCGAGAAAGGAGGGTCTGCACAAACGTCGTCACCACGCGAGGGGGGACGAAGTTCTTCAATTCGCCGGTTCATTTCCGAGAGCCTTTGGCCCAGCAGGTCCTCCCGGTCTCTGATCTCCAAGGCTTTCTGGTGAGATGGGCGCGAGGCTTCACCCTTGGTCGATCCATGATCCGAACAAGGGCTCTCCCTCCTCCGCCTCTCCAACCCGGGTATCGGAGGTCGGGCTGCCCAGGCCGGTCGCTCTTGGACTGGATCATTCGACCTCGGAGAGCCCCGCGCCGGTCGGGCTGGCACTGGGACTTGTCGGTGCAGCACCGCCTGCACTGCCTCCGTGAGACCGCGAACGTGCTGGATGAGCTGGTTGAACTGCTCCGTATCCACCGCGGCTATAGACGGGGGCTGAGTCACCGGGGCCGGAGCAGGGACGGACGGACTCGGAGGGGATCGAACCGCGGAAGCCGTCGAGCGCCGCGTCGAAGCCCTTCTGGGGGGCATTTCCTCTTTCCAGAGAAGGAATTCTGAAGAGGGAGAAGAGAGATCCGGAGCAGGGGCGGAAAAGCGTCGCCGAGCACTCCTTTAAGAACAAGGGAACCTTGAAGGTTCAGTCCCTCGTTCCCACAGACGGCGCCAATCTGTTGGTGCAGAAATCCGTCGCCGCCGGAGGTCGCCGCAATCGAGGCCGCTGGAAGCCGCCGGGGACCTGCGAAACGAAGTCCCGTCCGGAGCCGGTGGGGTGGTGGCTCCGGCAGGACCCTCCGACGGTCAAGTTAGTTTCCGACCAACAGTAATGGAGTGCTCGGAATGAGTTCCCGAGCTTAGAGATGTGGAGGAGAGTTTAGAGAGTTAAGAGTCCAGAGAGCTTAGCCTTAGTATGTCGGGAGGGGTCCTTTTATAGCGGAGCTTAGTTGATGGTGACGGCTGTGCCGTCTGGCAGAGAGTCGTCGGGCAGCATGGAGCTTGATGGTGACAGCTGCAGCCGCGTGCTGGCGGACCGCTCGAGGTTCGGCGGAGTCAGTCCCACTGGTGCCGTGTGCGGCGGATTGAGGGAGACAGCCATCGCCGCCTGGCAGTGGGTCGCTATCGCCCGCGGCGGACTGACCGATGGTACGACGGACTGACTGATAGTGATGGTTGCAGAGCTTGCCGAATGATGGGTTGAAGGCCTTCGTCGTGTGCCCATTTCGTGGGAGTTCGGGCTCCTGAAGAGGAAGATGGGAGGGAGTTCGGCTCCCATAGGCGTCTGGCAAGAGGTATGCAGCTAAGGCTCGTCCGCAGAAGAGTTCGGCCGCTGAGAAGTCGAAGCTCGGCCGTCTGGGGTTCGGCCGGCTGTTGGGGCTTGGGCTGAGGCTTGGACACTCGAGAGTTCGGTAGGAGCTTGGTCGGCCGAAGTTTGATGAGGACGACCGCTGAGGAGTTCGGCCGCTGAGAGGACTTCATTGGAGCTCGGCCACTTGGAGTCGGCCCGAAGGAGTTCGGCCGCTGAGAGGTTCGAAGGAGCTCGGCTGGCCAGTTGAAGGACTTCGGTTGCTAGTTGGTTCGGCCAGGGCTCGCTGAGGAGTTCGGTCGCCTAAGGTCGGTCCGAAGGAGTTCGGCCGTGGGAAGTCCGAGGGAGTTCGGCCGTGGGAAGTTCGAAGGAGTTCGGCAGCACGGGCTCGCCTGGGGTCGGTCCGAAGGAGTTCGTCTCCCGAAGAAGTCCAGCCGCTTGGAGTCCAAGGAGCTCGGCCCTCAGGGAGTTCGGCTGGCGGTGGGAGTTCGGCCCGGACCTTGGCGCAGGGGAGTTTGGCCTCCAGGCAGTTCGGCCGTGGTAGGGGCTCGGCCTGGCGCCTGGCGCTATAGCTCTTCAGTGGCCTCTGGTTACATTGGGTTGAGCGTCGGGCCGGGCTTCGGCAGGAGCGGGATTTATCCCCAACACCAACCATTCACAAATTATAGAATTTATATAAAGGGATTTTCTCTTAATTTGATAAATTTAAGCGTGTGACAAGCTATCTCCCTTCTCTGTAAATAAGGTACAAGCTCTAATCAAAGTCAAATTAGATGATTATTAGATCATCATTGAAGTCATCAATGAAGGTTTGGATGCCATCAAGCTTATTGGTAAAGCTTCCTGTGCCACCTATACAGCGGTTAACCAATTATAACGGTTTTCTGCATCCAACAATTGTTAAACTAAGATAAACCATTTGACAGGTTGTCTAATGATACTTTCCCTTTTATTTCATATAGTTTAATTTTAAGTATGAAGCGAGCTACATTCTGTCCATATCTTTAGCCATATGTGCTGTCCATATCTTCAGATGTATACCATACTTGCGACATCCATGAGGGGGACATCCCTAATTGTTGTATCTGTTATCTTACCATTATCAGAATCATGCTGCGACCACAATAATCAATATGGCATGCTCATCGACTCTTGATCATATCTCTAATTAAATTGATGGCCATGTTAGTGTGACTGTGCTGTGCTAACTTCCTCAAAAGACTGCTGTGCTAACTCCTAAGATTTTTTATTGTTCTTTCAGTATAAAGCAAGAAAAGTAAACATTTGATGACCATATACCTAAAGGAATTCAGAATCATAATTATTGCCATGAGCCAAGGTCAGAGTGCCAAGGGTGGCTCAAGGCTGGCCGAGTGAGAGCCTATGATCGGCCTTGAACTTTTTTGAGGCTTTGTCTGGGGATGGACTGGTTTCAATCTTTTATTACTGTTCATTATTTCAAGGAGCTCACAAGCATCACATCCATTTGGATACTAATTGTTTGAAGCCATTGTGATTACCTAAGTTTCTTCTTCTCCTTTGGCTAGTCAACTTCCCTTTTTAATTAGTGCTCTCTCTCTCTCTCTCTCTCTCTCTCTCTCTTTCTGTCACTCACTGTTTAGTACTCCCTTGCAGCAAATGGGAACGGAAGAATAGGGACTCATGCAAGTCCTGTATTCCTTGAAAACATGTTTGCCGTGCATAAAGTGAGTGGATCTCTTTCAGCTATCCACCTTTTGGTGTGGTGGATACAAAGCAACATAAAGATGGAAACTTCCAGGGAACTTTGCAGTTTTTGCAACTTGGAAACTATTTTAGAAAGTTGGAAACTATTGCTGGGTTGTGGTGGGAAGAAAATTGTGGCTGGAGAGGCGATTCTCGGGGGATCTTGAAAGCTCGGTTGGATCATTTAATTATATCAAGTTGTTTAACATGCTCGTTTTCATGAGATTTGTTTTACAAGCAAGAAAAAAAGTGATGACCTCGAAAAGGTTATATAAGAGTTAAACTGCTAATTGGAACCGGCCAAATCATGGCAGTTGATGTTTAAAATATTGCAAATAATAAGCTGCATTGCACGTCAAAATCGTTGCATCACAGATCACAACTATAGGTCCAAGTGCCATACACGATGGGCTTTATATTTCAGGCTGGACTACCATCTTAATAAAGCTGTTCACAGGTTCAATGAGAAGTGATGGTAGTTTTAGTTTAAACCCCGATCCCACCATCTGGGTCCAATGCGGTCCAGCCATGTCAGCCATGTGAGTTGTTCCCAGCTCGAGAGGAGATAGCTGAGTCACTCATATTTGATACCCAACTACCCGTATTGTACATGTTTTAAAACATCCCGAGCTTATCCCAACTTTATTAACATAAGTTGAACACCAAATTTGCTAAGCAAAATTAGAAGCCGCAAACTCGACATTTTTCATCCTTGGCCTGAGCCCAATTTGGCTATATGAAAGTCGAGGACAGCCCGAAGCACCCAAAATAACTTGGACCATGCTTGAGGCTTTTGGGTGCAGGTTGAAAAAAAATTAATTGATCTTCTTTCTTTCATGATCTAAACCATTGGATCATACCTTACATAGCTTTCAAAATATAATATTTGCTTCATGATATATGCTAATAGATGGAAGGGAGAGGTTAGAGGGATTTAACGGTTGTACAAAATGCGATCCAACTGTTGATCCGGAGGAGCCAGGCATGTTTTTACCCGAATAGGTGTGCTCTATTTTTTTCCTCTTACTAAAAATAAGACACGACAAATGGTAGCTCGGAAAACCAGAGTCCACAACTTTTATGTCATCATGAGCAAGCTTTGGGAAGAAAGTTTAGGTCTCGGTGTCGAATATATACAAAATTTCGAGAGGACAAAAAGAGGAACGCACACACCAAGACCACACCATTTATCACAGAATCTTTTCTTGTTGCCATATTGGCAGCCAAAGACAAATCATGGGAGGAGGAGCAATCAAATTGTTTTATCGTTCACATGTGATGAAAGTTGAAACCAAAGATGGATGACAACCCCACGACGCACACATGCACTCTGCCAGTGAGGTAGATGCTGGAATGGACAAATTTGGAAACCTCAAAACAAATGGCCTCCCCCCAGTTGTCATCCGCTTGGCAAGTACTTTGGGAGTGGGAATAGAGCCAGTGGGAGATTTTGTTCTTGATGAGTGTGTCTGTGTGTTTTAGTGCATGCCCAGCTGGCGAGCTATGATTCCTAAGGAGGCTTTTTATTTTTTCCCAGGAAAAAGCGTGACCAAAGGACTCCATGGGGCCACGGAGGCATCTAGTATTTTTTTTAGATGGGAACGGAGGCATCTAGCGTTGTCCGATAAACCTGGCGCCTTGCAGTGCTAAAGAGACGGGCGTGCGGTTTACGGCGTGGGCGGGGGGCAGGGCGTGGCCACCGGCCACGAGCAGCTGCAAAGAATCTTGGGCCCCTCGAAACCCTACATCTAAATATTTGAGTAATTGTTTCAAATGTGGATACCTATAAGAACCTGAGATCTGGACGGGTCCTGCATATGATTTTGTGTCTTCCCCTGTTGTTATCGTTTCATTCCTCATTCTACGAGCTTGGTAATATCATCGGACTAGTCAAGTTCTTCATATTGCTAATTTAGTCCTAGTTTTCAGGCTGGGATAGATCGATATTAGCTAGGCTTGTTGGAATCAAATTAGAGTACGTTTAGTTCATATTTGGAATCAAAATCAAATTAAAAATCAAAATGATTGTCCTTCAATATATTTGATTTGTGATCAAAATTAAAATAAAATTTGAATATCAAGAAAAAAAAAAAGATGTTTAGATTTTGGGAGATTGGAACGTTCTCATTCCTCTACTAATGAAAATAGAATTTTCTCCAACCAAATGGAGGAAGATAATCATCTATTTTTATTTTGATTGTAAAGTCACAAATCCTCTTAACAAAACAACCCTTAGTTCCTTCTGATCTAGATTTGGTTTAGGCAAGCCAAATCAGCTGTTCCACTTGATATCGTAATTATGCATTGAATCTTAGTATCACACTAAATAATTATAATTTATTATGAACATTTAAATATTTAAAAATTAAACGTTTGTTTCTTAAATAAGTTCTATTGTGGTGGCAAGGAATTAAGCCTTTGAAGAGACCTGGCAGGCTACCTACATGCGTTGGCACAATTTTTAAGATATCTTAGGAGAATGCCATTTTCCATTTTAAAAAAAAGATAGCATAAACGAAATCCAAAATCCAACCGTGCGGAGGTTAAAGCTTGTGCAGCTCATGACATCATTTTTTACATAATTCTTTTTTATTTTAATGGATAAGTGAGGCTGAAAGATCACCCAGTAATTATTAAGTACCAAATTAATCATTTCATTGCCTCGTTCCTATAATACTCGGCTATAAAATTTTTTGCCATGTAAGAAGACTGAATCTTTGCCGTGTAAGAAGACTGAATCTTTTTTTCTTTTTTTTTTTTTGACTTCATATCAAGACTTTTTTTTTTTGCTATATTTAGGATAATAGGAACCAC
Source organism: Cocos nucifera (assembly GCA_006176705.1). NCBI lineage: Eukaryota > Viridiplantae > Streptophyta > Magnoliopsida > Arecales > Arecaceae > Cocos > Cocos nucifera. The sequence goes on along the minus strand of QRFJ01000003.1, from coordinate 4,208,621 downwards.
TTTCCTCAAATCCTTCACTTTCAAATGCGGTTGTTTAGGATAAAGAAAATATGAATAAGGAAAACTTTGCCACTAGACATGCTAGCATTTTACGCCAGATTTTGTTTGGTTGCAAAATTTTTTAGAATAAGCTGAAAACTCAGATAAATCATGCAATTTTCTGAAATAGCAATAATACCCTTGACCTGTTATACTATACTTTATGTGATATCAATTCATATTTTTAATATAATATGAATATTAAAGACTAACATTACATATTGTATATTAATATTATAATAATACAGTGTTATGGCATATTTTATATGATTAGCATTAGTAAAATATAATACCAATATCAATGAGTAATATTGTGTTAATATAGTGCAATAATATTTTATTAACACTATTCCACAAAAGTAAATGTAGCAAATAGTTACAAATTATATTAATTAATATTATAAATAATATGATATTATATATAATATCAACATTATCAAGTAATGATCTCATATTAATATAATAAACTAAATATTTATTATAATAAATTAAACTAGTCGAGGATCCATATATTGCGCGGGGCCGAATGTACGAAAATAATTTTACAGTTGTTATTGTTGTTCCAATAAAAAAATAATTTAACATAATCTTTCGTATTCCAACTCCATAAAAAATCAATAATTTATTCAGCTTCTATATGAAAAAAAGAAAAATAATAATTATATAATTAATTTACTTGCACTCAATTAAGAAAAATAAGAATCTTGAATTCAATTAACTGAGTATTCTTTTTAGATCGTACAGCAAAACCTATTTGAGAAGATGAGTTGGCAATACTCTAATATTCCTTCACAGAATATTATTATTATTATTATTATTATTATTATATATATATATATATATGTGTGTCTGTGTATATATGATTAATATTATTGCATGGATACTTGCAATTATTCCTGCAGTTCAATCATAACAGCTATAATTACCTCTAATGTTTTGATCACTCCTATTCTTCATTTTCCTCTCTGGACTTCAGTCCAATGGGCCTAAACCTCTTCCTCTATTAGCTTTTTCCATAGTCCACCTATTTCTCTAGTTGGAGGCTTTAAGCTCTATCGTTATGCCATCTATTGCTCTTTCTTCATGCATCTTACTCTTCATCTTCTCTACTTCATCAACTTTCTAAAAATCCATTTATAGGACTAAAATATTTTTAAAAAATAAAAAATATAATTTTTTTATAATCTTGAAAGAAGCTTTAATTTTTATTTTAATTACTTTACATTGACACCAGGTGATAGTGCTTTATGAATTATTCCAATTTTAGGCATATTTAGCATTATCTATCTTTTTTTAAATTATTTTTATAATATTTTATTTTTTAAAATAATATTTTAAAAAAAACTCTATTTTCTTCTCTTATCCCTCTCTTACTTTTATTTTTAAACTATTATTTTTTTAATTTTTAAAATATTATTTTATTATTATTTAAAAATAATATTTTAAATTAATAAAATAATAATATTTTTTTCTCCTCCTTCCTAAATATTTTAAATTATTATTTTTTGATGGGGAGTGCTTCATCACTCTCCATCTTTCTTTTTTTTTTTTCCCCTTCCCTTCCTCTCACTAGTCCCCCTCAACTCCCCGCTCCCAACGCGTAAAGCCCAGATCATGGCCATTCGTGCCGCCCCACTACCATCTGCACTACATCCGGCTCCGCATGACCACTAAACCCCCTTCCCTTCCCTTTTTCGACTTCGGCGCCACCAAACCCCCTCACCTCTCCTCCTCGGTGCCCGGAGCCTCCCCTATAATGCACGACCGCCCTCGCCCCCGCTCTTGGGCTCTCAAAGTCCTTCCACCAGAAGTCATCAAAATCTCGGTACCCCTCTTTACCAGTGTCATCCCCGTTGCTCGACTTCAAATCAACGGCATTCGTTCCCTTGTTGACCTTGGAGGTCCAAACCGACCTTGCCCACCTTGCGATGGCCCGTTGGGCCTTGGCGTCCTTGACCCTTTGATGGATAATGATGGCGAGGGGCTTCAGGTTCTCATCGATAGGGATGAGGACTTCATCCTCGACGGCGGCATGGTGGGGTTTGTCGGGGTTGAGAGTGGTGAGGGAGCGGATCTTAGAGAGGGGCTTGGAGGGGTCTTTGGGCGGTAGGGGGTGGCAAAGGTGGTGGTTGCCGATGGCGGAGGTGAAGAAAGAGATCTTCCACTACTTGCTATGGCAGGGTGCATGGAATGGGTCCGCGAGTGTGATGTTGGGGGAAGGAGTGAGATGTGGATGCACCATGCAAGGAGGGGGTGGGTTTGCACTGGGGGCTAGGGGAGGAGGGGTGGGGGGCATCGCAAAAAGGGGACATAAAAAAAAAATTAAAATAATATTTTAAAAAATTAATGATATAATAAAATTTATTTGAAAAGCTGAGTTGGCGATACCATAATACTCCTCTATAAAATTTTGTTTCATATAATATATAGATAGATTGAGTTTCGATCGACTGAATTCTAATCTATATACGGTCAGATCTCGAATCATTGAATTAGCGCGCATCTCCAAAAATAAGCATGCCCGAAAAGATTTGTCTTCAGAGCTAAAAAAATAAACGTACATGCTTGCTTCTAAAAAAAAAAAAAAAAAAACTTGAAAGCTCTTTTTTTTTCCAGAAGTTTGAAGGCTCTATTTTTTTTGAATTTTTCAGTTTTTTCAGGCTTTTCAATTTTTTTTTAGCCTTGTAGACGTCTTTTTTTTTTTAAATTTTAAAAAAATACCGTCTGAAAGAAAAAAAGTATGAAAATATTTTTATTTTTTTAGATATATTTATTTTTTTCAGCTTCGAAGGTATGTTTGTTTAGAAATTTATTTTTGAAGATGCATCAATGATTGAAGATTCGATCCAATGGGCTGAATTGATCGTCCATATATATATATATATATCGTCAAAATAACATTAGCTGATTGAAAAAAAACTATTTGAATAGCTCCCCTGGCTCGACACCTATTATTTTGTTTTCTCCTCCCTAGAGGGAGGAGGACGAGAGGTGGATGGGAGCTCCCGCCGGCGCCGCCACCGCGAGCTGGGGAGAGAAGATGGCAGCGGATGTTGTGATGGGCGGCGCCGCGGCGGCGGTGGCGAAGAGCGTGGGTGGAGCTGGTGATGCTCCTGCTCGAAAACTAAGGGAGATGTTGAAGAGGGGCCACCAGCGGCGGCCTTACCGTGGGATTGCTGATCGCTTGTTGAGGGCTTTGAGAGAGGAGAGCTTGCTCTCCCTGTGGAGAGGGAACCAGGCCAATGTCATCAGATATTTCCCCACCCAGGTTGGTGGTTCTTCAAAAAACTCCACCTTTTTAATTCAAATTCTTCGTGTTTTAGTCTATTTGATTCTTTTGGATGGAGATCAGAATTAGGATTCTGTAATTATTGATATTGTGAATTGAGTTTGGTGAATTTGTTTATTATTGAAATGTTGATTTGTTTAAATGGGTTTACAATTGGAATATTACATTATGGGGGCATTACATGAGTGTTTAATGAATTGGGTGATAAAAATTTCTCGAAATTTTTCTTTTCATCTTAGCGAAGTACTGACTACGCTGGTGTAACAGAATTTGAGATATATCAAGTTTAAAGTCCATAAATCAGTGTTTGCCACGAATTTAAGTGCCGGTTGGCGTGGCATGATAGTGCATTGAACGTACTGTGCCGGTGCCTTACAGGCATTAGGCCAGGCACCGACACAAGGTTCAGCATGGTATTTATCACCCCAGTGTCTTACCAGCACTCCATCATTACGGGATACTTCTATCCTGGATCTTTATTATTCTCTCATTTTTCTAGAAGGAGAGATTGGCTGTTGGCTTCAGCAATGCATGTGCTCCTATCTTTGCAAGTGGAGGGCTTGAATTTTGGATGGCATTGTGGACTGATGACAATAGCATACATTCTTGAGAGAAAACCTTAGTTTGCGGTGTTATTTTAAGTTATTATAATATAAATGTAGGATGCTGGGCTTTACAAAGCTGGATTAATTCTTCCTTGATTACTCCCATATTCCTTTTACTTATTAGCATTGCACAAAAGAGCATCTCAATTAAGAAACTTCTAATAACATTAATTTTGTGAAGAATATAATCATTCTGCAAAGGAAGACAAGAAAAAAGCCATGTGCATCTTAAAAAACTAAAGCATATCTATCATTTTACAAGAGAACTTGTGGACAAAATTGAACAAGAAAAAAAAGGCCATGACTTCTCAGTAGTTGTGCAGTTGTGTAAGAATTGAGATCTTGATACTAGTAAATGCTGGCCTTAACATTAAGAATACAGAGAGGATACAAATTATTTATCTAGACAATCTAATCCTGACCTCTAACTAAATATTATATTACAGGGGAAAACCCTATGCAGCTGCACTTGCTAGTAAAGATTGACCTTAATGTTTTTTGAGAGAAATATCGACCTTAATGTTAGAGTACAGAGATTGATGCAGGTCATTTATCTATAAAATCTAATTCTAGCCCTCTAATTAATTATGAGACTATAGAAAAAAAGTACTTCTAGCCTGCTAGGTTGCAGCTGTGCTTAAAATTTTACCATTTAGTGGGTCGACAATTTCTAAGGTATGCCTCATCAACACATGGTAAATCCATAAAAGATGAACCATTTTGGTTTATTGAAAATTTCAAAAAGTGTGTCTTATCAACACATGAAAAATCTGTGGACGTTAAGTTTATAAAAATTGAAGTCTCAAGATGCAAAATCATGAAGATTTAAACTGTATCTTTGGATCTGAAAATGGAAGGTTTAGTTAAAAAAGCAGGTTCTGTGTCTAATCAATGACTTCCCAATGGATCCCTTGCATATATTCGCTCAGTTGCTGACCCTTTATACTATACACTGGCTTTGGGATCACAAATCCTCTTAAAGCCTCCTTTCAGCCACATTGTGGAGATTAGCCAATTTGGCCATGTTTAGGAAACCTGGAACTGGTTACTCAATCTACAGTTTTGTTCCCTCGGCATATGCAAGAGCCAGACAGCAGCAATGGAATGTGAGAGCCCTGCTTCTGATAGGATATAGTGCTCTGAAGGTCTTTGAAGGTGGATAAAACATCTATATAGTTTACTTATAAGAAGGGGAGTATAAACCAGTGTGTACGTATGTATATATGTGGCAGTCCTGAGATGTCGAAGAAGAAAAGAAAAAAGAAAAAGAAAGGAGAGAGGAGATGTATGTATGTATATAAGAAAAATTGATGGTCAGAGCCACTACCATTTCATTGGACAGACGAAATGAGACATGGTGATTAGTCCTAAGATGCCAAAGAAGAAAAAAAAAAAGAAAGGAGAAAAGAAAGCTGAAAGAGAGAAAAGGCATATGTAGGCCTCCTGCTAGGGACCCAACAAAAACCCAACCCCTATCAGCACTCCTGAGACCAAACAAACTAAAACAATCAACGGAGCGCAGGTCTAATCCTCCGACTTCACAGCCAGTGTACAACCAAGCCAGGATTAGAGGCCTTATGAGCTGTGAAAGTGATGATGTAATGCCAGAGAAAGTATCTATCTATCTATCTAATCTATGTGTATGATAGAATAGTATGACAGAGGTTGTCAACTATCTTTATTAATTGATATTGAGAACTAGACATCTCAGTCTTATGATAGAATAGTATGACAGAGGTTGTCAACTATCTTTATTAATTGACGTTGAGAACTAGATATCTCAGTCTTAACATGATACATGGTAAACCTTTGGATAATCATTTATTACCTCTCTTGAGATATGCAAAACAATTTTAGCCAAAACATGCCACACTGCAACTGTTGAGAACAATTTTGGACAGAGCACTCATTTAGCCTTAAAAACAGCGCAATATTTTGGATAGAGAATCAATTTCTTCTCTTCATTTTAGCTTAAGCCTGTATACCGGCCATATGTTATCTATCTATCTGTCTGTCTATCTATATATCTATCTATCTCTATCTGTCTGTATATCTATCTATCGATCTATTTGTCTGTCTGTCTGTCTGTCTGTCCATCTGTATGTATGATAAAATAGTATGATAGAGGTTGTCAACTATCTTTATTATTTAACGTTGAGAACTAGACATCTCAATCTTAACACGATACATGGTAAACCTTTTGATAGTCATTTATTACCTCTCTTGATCTATCTGTCTGTATGTATGATAAAATAGTATGACAGAGGTTGTCAGTTGAGAACTAGACATCTCAGTCTTAACACAACACATGGTAAACCTTTTGATGGTCATTTACTACCTCTCTTGAGATATGCAAAACAATTTTACCCAAAACATGCCACACTGCAACCGTTGAGAATAATTTTGGACAGAGCACTCATTTAGCCTTAAAAACAGCACAATATTCTGGACAGAGAATCAATTTCTTCTCTTCAATTCAGCTTGAGCCTGTGTACCGGCCATATGTTGGCAGAAACATTAGTTTAGATGAACATAAACTTCCAATCCTCCACAATCTGATTCCAATGATATACATTAACTTTCTCATTTGAAACTTATCCTATAAGTTTCTTTGTGAATTCATCCAAGAATGTTTTCTGAATGCAGAAAGCTTACATGATAACATTTGGATGGCAATGGTCAAACCAATCATTCTTCTGGCTTTAGTCCAAACTCAAGGAAGAAGTCTTCTTCATGTTATAAATAATCTATTTTCACTTACAGGCAGCTCTCTTTTGCTAAGTATGCACCACAACTGTTAGCTACTGCATGCTTGGGATTGGCAGGCTCTAAGCATCAAAATCTTTAGATCATGTTATTTGTTCCCTTTCCAAAGTAAACAACAACGTGCCAGCCAAACCTCCAGATTAGTCTGCCATGAGGCAATCACATAATCTTGGTGAACCATTATATTAAGTATCAAAGGCAAACCCTTGCCATTTATGTGGCTCACTTGATATGTTTATAAGCCTAGGAGCCTTTGTTTTAGCTGGCATGTCACAGAAATTTTGGCAGAAAACAATATTACACATATCCATGTTGATGGCATGATTTTCAATGTTGAAACAAAGCTATGGACCAATTTCAGCACCACAGTTTGTTGCACCATTTCATTCTCCACATGCCAAATTCATGATCAAGCTTCGCTGCAACCCAACTTTATTTAGATCACATCACGGATAACTACATGACATGTAGCATACCAATTTAACCGCCAGTCCATGGAATAAGGGCAGTGGACCAGCATCCTGTAGGCCTTGCAGCCGCGTAGTGTCATTTGTTCTCAATGACTTGCTTTTGTTTTTCGGTTCTCCAGCTTGCAGCAGATCTTTTGGAAATTGACGAAACAAAAATTGCATTGTTAAACTATGGAGAAATCACAGGAGGTTGAGATTTTAAATAAGCAATAATCTCTTAGTTATTCAACACTAAGCATTAGGTTCTAACAGTTTTCCAAGAGAAGTTGCATTTCTTTGCTTGCTTATCGACAAGTCTATGGTGTATAAAGTGCGGGAAGATTTTTTCCTCCTCTTGAAGCCATGGAATGACGTACTAGGCCGAACCGCCCGTTATACTCCGAATCGAGCCAGATCGGCGGGGAATCAGTCCGATTCGGTGTTTTTTTTCAGAAAATACTCTGAATCGTACCAAACCGCTTGGTTCGGCTCTGAACGGAGCCGTACGGACAAGGGGACAAGAGGGGTGGGTTTTGCTATTTATGGGGTGGGGTGGGCCAGCCAATAATGGCTCTTTGCCTCATATCTCAGACTCTGAGAGCCTAAGAGTCCGAGTGCGTGATCTCAGACTCTCAGGACGTCGAGAGTGCTAACGAAGCCCCAAAAAAAAGAGAAAAAAAATTCAAAAAAATTGTCACAACCTCGGAGATATGACAGTTTTCAACCAAAAGTAAGGTAATCTAGTATTCTGTTAGTAAATATTTTATTTTTCATATTGTTGTGGCTAAAAAATGATAAGAAATAAAAAAAAAAGAAAAAATTATGCCAAAATTTATGATTTTGGTATGATTTTATTATATGTTATAGACCTTTAGAAGATCTATGCGGTGATGCTAAAATCATTAATTTTCATTAATTATATATATTTTAAAAAAAATATATTTTTAGAATAAAAAGAATTAAAAAAATAAAAAAATTTATAAATTTATAATATTGTTTAGGATAACTAAAGCTATGTGTAGTATAAATTTTATGTCAAATTTTGAAGTTTTTGATGTATCATATGCATAGTAACTTAGGCTTAATTTTGAATAAAATAAAAAAATAAATAGTATTTAATATATGTTCATAGGCTTAGAAGAATATATGTAGAGTCTATAACATGTTTCTATTTAGATCTAAGCTTAAATAAATCTTTTAGAATTTTCATAATTTTTTATATTTTTTAATTACTTAAATAATAAAAATATAAAGCTTTTTTATGAAAAAAAATTAATTTTTATAAGTAACTATTAAAATGATATATTTTGTTAAACTTGTAGAAATGAGTAAGAAGAATAATACAGAGCGTGATATTGGTTGGGAGCATGGCGAGATGCTCTTGGCTTGGTACCATTGGAGATGCAAATAGTGCAACACAGAGTTCAAGGGAGGAGGGTTGACTAGGTTGAAGCAGCATTTGGCTGGTGGTTATCTTGATGTGGCCATATATCGAAAATGCCCGCAGGAAATTCAACGGTTGATGAAGAAATACCTTACTGATTTTAAATCAACGAAGGAGAAGGCCAAGCAGAAGAGAGCAGAGGTGGACCATCGAGCTGTAGAGCCACCTTCTTATCACTTCAAAGAGTCAAAGTAGGCCTCCGCTCTAGATGATGAGGAGGCACAGATGGAGGCTGCCATCCGGACGAGTATGGATGATCAATACCGTATGGAGGAGATGGGCAGATATAGAGAACGATTTGGACCCTCGTACTATAAATCGGGATCTGGCTCTGCGGTTGCTGAGGGAGAATTTGAGTTTAGGAGGACCACTTCAATCAGGGAGACACCAGTAGAGACAGGTACGGTATTTCATCTATGCTTGGAGTATTTGGTAGTAGGAAAAGGTCCTCCAGAGACATACTAGCAGGAGCCACTATTCATGATTTGGATCCATATGCTTTTCCAGCAAAGATTCAAAACAACGGAGGATTGACAGTATATTGAAGAAGGATAAGAAAAAAGACATGTGGTGAGCTATTAGATCATGATTTTATTTTAGCCACAAATGCAGCAGGTAATACTTATCATTGGTCTATTATTTCAGCCATATAGGCAGCCAGTCCGAGTGTAGATCCCCCAGCACCGAAAGATATTTATGGTCAGTTTCTTGATAATAACAAAGAGGAGTTGCAGAATTGGATTTCTTCTTACAAGAATAAATGGCCTACATACGGATTGACGGTGATGTGTGATGGTTGGACCGGTCTTACCAGGCGGAGCATCATTAATTTCTTGACTTATTGTGATGGAAAAATATTTTTTCACAAATCAATTGATGCTTTAAATAAGGTGCACGATGCTACGTATATCCTTGGATTGATGAAGGAGGTGATTGATTCAGTAGGAGAGCAGAATGTCGTGCAGGTTATCACAGATAATGGACTGCAATATAAGACCGTTGGAGAGTTGCTGATGGAGCAGCAACCATATATTTATTGGATCCCATGTGCTGGACATTGCATTGATCTCATATTGATGGATATTGGAAAGCTTCGTAGGATGCAATAGATAGTGGACTCAGTCCAAACTATTACTAGATTCATCTACAATTATACATGGGTCTTGTCATTGATGCGGATATATACTGAGAGAGATTTTGAAACCGGATGTCATCCGATTTGCTACAAACTACATAGCACTTGATAGCCTTCTAAAGAAGAAAGCAACATTGCATCAGATGTTTGTTAGCGGCGAGTGGCAGAAGAGTAGATATGCGAGAGCCGGTACTGAGAGAAGTCGTGTGGAAAACTTGGTGATTAATCAGTCATTTTGACAACGGACTGATAAGATAGGAAAGGTTATCAAGCCATTATATGAGGTGCTTTGCGCTATGGACAGTGAAAGATACCCCCAGATGGACTTTTTATATCACATGATAGAGAGAACAAAGAAACAGATCAGTGAGATAGATCCAAAATATGGCAAGGAATATATCAATATTATCGAACGCCGCTGGGACTATTAGATGGGTAAGGATTTGCATTTAGCCGGTAAACACAAATCCAAGAGTCCACTGAAATTTTTTTCTTCTACTTATATGAATCTACTCATTTATTTATGGAATTTATCTACAACTTACTATTTAAATTCGAGAGTCCAGTACACCATTCCTGGGATAGATATAGATAATGAGCTTTTTACTGCTCTTCGTAATGTGATATATAAAATGGTGGATGATCTAGAAATTATATCCATGTATCTGCAAGAGGTATGTTAGAGAGGATGAGATATGAATATTTAATCAAATTCAGTCTATAATCAACTGCATATTTGTTAATATAATAAATATATTTTTCACAGACGAAATAGTTTAGAGAGGAGATGGACAGCTTTGGAGTCTCATTGGTTGTCGTAAACAAAGAAAAGATGAATTCAGGTAAATTACATATCAATAATAAGAAGACTTTGCAGACTTTACATACCTACCAATATCATGAAATATGATAAATAATTTTGGTTAATATTTTTGTAGTTGAATGGTGGATTCATTTTAGATAGTCTGCAGAAAATTTGAAAGCTAGAGCCATCCGCATTCTTTTTCAGACAGTCTCCTCTAGTGGCTGTGAGCGTAATTGATCGACTTTTGCCCTTATTCACAGCAAACAAAGGAACCGTCTGATGCAGAAGTGCCTCAACGATCTTGTATATATTCATTATAATCTAAGATTGAGGTTAAAATGTATTCAGGATGAAGTATAGCTGAAGTACATAGATTCGATGTTGGATGATTATGTTGATGGGGATGAGGATCCGATGATTGAATGGCTTGCAGGCCAACAGCAGAAACCAGAGCTTGATGAGTCGGAACCTCCTCCACGACCAGCCAGTTTAGTAGCTAGGGTGATCAGGGTGGATTCGGGGCAATGGGTAGATACAAATATTCCACATAGGGTTTCAGTTGATTAGCCACAGCCTGAGGGCACACATGGAAGTCATTCATCATATGACTATGTCCGAGATATCCTTCCAGATGTTTGAGCGAGAATTTTTGAGATGAAGCCGGCCATCTCAAGTAGAAAGAAGAAATTCATCTTCTCAAAAGCAGCAAAGTAAGAAAAAGGATAAAGCAAAAGAAAAGACAATTGTAGCATCCTCGAGAGTATAGGAGTCAGCTAGCTCAGATTCAAAGATCAGGATAAGTGATGATAGTAGTGATGAATCTGATGATCAAGAAGGGACTGAAGGACAAGAAACTATTGTTTATGAGATGCAGCCGCAGGACGGTATTCGATTCACTGGTGAGTCTCAGTTTACACATGCCACACAAGATAGGGACCACGGTGCACGAGCTGATAAAGACCGTGAGGATACTATTTCATATAGACGATGGCCTTCTAGAGATCGTCCAGCATACGATGCAGCTGCAGATGATTTGGCATGTGAAGTAGGATCCATGGATGTATCTAGATCATCCTCATATTATGGATCTTACCATCTAGAGACAGCTTATGATCCATATGGATATAGATATGATGCATCCGAAACATCGTCTTTCAGTGGCTACTATCCTATGCAGTCTGGAGTTTCTTATGGATCAGATTTTGCTGCTGGTATATTTGGATGGGTCCTTCCACAGCCATACCATCATCCTAAGGACACCTCTCAAAGCCAGAGTTTGAGTGAGAGATCTGAGATGTCTTACAATCCCGAGAGGTTACCTTATGGGATGAATATTCATAACCATAGTGCTAGTTGGATAGAGGGAGGGATGGACTGATGTTCCTTCGAAGTATGTGAATGATTCGGATATCCACGAGCATCACAGATACTCAACAAGATTTTAGATCAGTAGAGATCTTGAGGTTAATAAATTATTTTTTTATATCTTGAAGATTTGTACATTAAATACATTTAATGTATTGTTTTAGATTTTTTTTTAATTTTATTTTTTGGGATGTTAGAATTATTATATAATTCTAAATTAATTTAAAAATTATAAAAAAATTAGAACAAAAATTGAGTCGAAAAAAAAAGAAAACCGGTACGTCATGGCGTACCGGTCGGTATGGCATAGTATGGTATGGTATGGTACCATACCGACCAAGAATTGATACGGGAACTAGTATCGGTTTTTGAATCCTTGATTGGGAGTTTCAAATCCTGTAAGGAAAAATAGAAACCTTTCATCTAAGGTTCTTGCAGTAATTTTTAGTTGCATGTGGTGCTTGATAAGATGGTGAGTTTTCTTGCTAAATAGGCAAAAGGGGGAGAACTCTTGGTCTCGGTTCCGACTCTGGTGATAGTGTGAATATGCATCCTACTCTCTTTCTTTTCTTAAATTCCTGACCTTATATGTAAGAAGGTTTTTGACTTTCTAAGTGAAAATTGGTATGTATAAAGGTGGATGGTTTTACATGAAATAATGGAGACAGAAAAAAGATAGCAAAACCAACTAGTATATGCCTCAAGGGAGGGAATACCAACGGAAGTTAATATCTTATGCCTTACACGTCTGAAGATCTTAAATTTAAGAGCTGTTTATTTGTCTATAATTGGGTAGGTTGCAGTTGCAAGACAACTGTTTGGATGTCTACAATTGTGATTGCAAAGCCATATTTGAACTGCAAAAAAGGATCCAAATATGTTTTTTTTCCTGAATTTCTGTTTTGTTTCAACATCAGTGGTTTTTTGTTGTTGCAGGGAAACCTTTTAGCTTGTTTCATGTTAGGTCGGCTGTGATAATATTTTCCAGGGTTTGTGCGTGCTCATCTGATACGCTGCACAGGAGAATGATGTTGTCTTTGAGACATACTTCAAAGTATAACAGCACATTCCATGCCTTGCAACATATAGTCTGTAAGGAGGGTTTCTCTGCACTGTTTAGAGGAGCTGCTGCTAACATGCTTCCTGGAATAGCAGGAGCAGGAGTTCTTGCAGGATATGACCAGCTCCATCAAATTGCAAGAAGGCATGCTTATGGTGTTGAGCACCAGAGGAGAGGAGCTTAAAATGATGTACATAGGGAGCTGAGGAAACACCCATCTAATGCACAGTATGTCAAATGTATAGACAGATTTTTTGATGTAAAATGGATGAATAAACTTTTTCCACGTTCTCTTTATGGTGATTCCATTGGCAAGAAATAAAAAGTTTACGTAGAAAATTCTGTTTTGGGGGCTGATTATTGTAGCACCTTTGTTAGTATACTGCCTTTTGATGCCTTCCATTTTACTCTGCTCAATTATCTAAGATCTATCCAGTGCAATTGTTAGAGTCTGTAATTATTGACATGAAGATCCCATTTGGTTGTCTGGTTATATAGTCAATCCATTTGCAAGCTGAATTGCTTTATTTGTTTTCCATGTTCATAATATTGAAATGTGTTTCTGACTCACTTTTTCCGTTTTTTGTGGTTAAAGAATAAAAGAAATGCGTTGATTTCAGGGATTCAAAAATATGAGTAACAGAAAATAGGAAACACCTTCAGGTTCACCCTTTGTGACTAAGACTTACATGGCCACTCAGAGGTAAGTAAACTCATTTATCTTTTTCTCCCCCTTTTTTTTTTTTGTTGAAAAAATTGGAAGACCATTACACATGCCATGAACGGACAAATTTAAACTAATTATCGATTATCATGTTATACCATCAAGAACACACTAATGACAATAGACAAAGTAAAAGATAAAAAAAGTTCTCAGGGTTATAAACTTACGCCCACTTGGAGACAATCTGTATCGCACAAAAACATTATGTTAAATATTTTTTTTTTTGATAGGAATAATATTATGTCAGGTTACAAGGTGGTTTAATTATAATTGACAGGTAACTGCAAAGTTGAAACGTTAATGAGTTCTGGCTTTCTTTGCCTGCACTAGTTAAGGAATGCTGTTTGTAATGGGCCTGCGTGATGTAATGTGAAACACACGTGCACGCAAGGCACTCGTCCTTAAATTCCTCTGACATGTTGATAGCGTAATTGCATACGTTTGCTAGGCCTTCGAGCCTTTACGTTCACATTACTGCTTGTTCTCTTACTGTACTCTCTCCTTGAGAGTGACTTTTTATTACACCCTGCACTGCGTTTAAACCTTTGGGTTTCTCAAGTAGTATTTGTGCGGCACGCTCTCCTGTGGAGTGACGCAAATGTCGATGGACATAGATTTCAATTTTTTCACTACCACAGGATCATTTCATCTGGTGTTAATTCTACCTTTCATTCTGGTCAGCAATAAACCACATATCAGGTTCACAGCCACAACAGTCTTAATCTCCATTGATTGCTGCTATCACGATCTTTTTCTATAAAAACACGACCACTCCAATCAGTTTCCTGCAGTGAGAAGAATTCTGAAACCATGTCTTCTCCTTCCTCTGCTCAATGGCTGAGCTTGGTTGGGGCCATCTGGCTTCAAACCATTAATGGACCAAACTCTGACTTCCCAGTCTATTCATCCCAGCTCAAAGAACTTAAATCAATCTCTCAAGTCCAGCTCAATTTCCTTGCTTTCGCCTCTGATGCTGGAAAGCTCTTTGGCTGGTTTTCTGGTGTTGCTGCCATTTTTCTCCCCCTCTGGCTGGTTTCACTGATTGGTGCAACTTTTGGGCTGATAGGCTATGGCATGCAGTTTCTCTTCCTAGAGAACACTCATCTATCCTACTGGCATCTCTTCATGCTCACTGCCCTGGCTGGAAATGGCATATGTTGGATCAACACTGGCTGCTACCTCATCTGTATCCAAAATTTTCCTTCTGATAGCCATGTTGCAGTTGGGCTATCCACAAGCTATATTGCTTTGAGTGCCAAGGTCTACACGGTTCTGGCCGATGCAATCTTCCAAAAACCCAGTCATAGACTCAAGGCATATCTCCTCCTTAATGCCACTGTACCTACACTAGTTACTCTTTTAGTTTCACCATTTCTACGCAAGACAGAGACCAAAAACAAAGCAAGATCAAGTTGGGGGTTCATGGTGATGTTTGCCATAACACTCGCAACCGGAATTTGTGCAGTTTTTGGCAGCATCAAGTCTAAATCAAGAGAGCATGTGATGAGCCTAGGATTGCTTTTGATTGCTCCTTTGGTGGTCCCTTTGGCCATGAAGTATAGAGAAGCCATAGAAGGGATATGGTGGACCAAGAGGGAGAGGAGAGTTCATGATATTACTGTGGATGAGGTTGAAACTGGAGAGAGAGTCATTGATCTTGAGTTGGAAGGAAGGGCCGTAGATGGGAAAGTAGAAGGGTCGGTGGAAGTTGGAGGCTTTCAACTGTTAAAAAAGTTGGACTTCTGGTTGTATTTCTTCAGCTACATGTTCAGTGCCACGTTGGGTTTGGTCTTCTTGAACAACTTGGGACAGATAGCAGAGTCTCGTCGGTTCTCAAAGACTTCCACTCTCGTCTCCCTGTCTTCTTCTTTCGGTTTCTTTGGTCGTCTCATGCCATCTCTCTTGGACTACCATTCAACAAAGTAAGCTCTCCATTTACATCACCACCTTTTCTTCTCTGCATGCAATGATCAGATTGATCAAGAAGAACTTATACGATTCATCTAAGAATCAGTCTAATTCCTCCATGATTTTTCTTTGCGTTCCGATGTAATTTTCTTCCCCTGTTACCTTGAAGATGGTGTTCTTGTGGTGATTAGGAAATGATATAAAGCTTGTGGATTATTGTAATGTTCATCAATTTG
Source organism: Cocos nucifera (assembly GCA_006176705.1). Taxonomy (NCBI): domain Eukaryota; kingdom Viridiplantae; phylum Streptophyta; class Magnoliopsida; order Arecales; family Arecaceae; genus Cocos; species Cocos nucifera. The sequence continues at coordinate 4,192,796 of QRFJ01000003.1, read as the reverse complement.
CTTCTGCATCCTACTCCAAAATAAATTCTTAATTAGCTCACTCAATCCTTTTACTGTTATTTTTATCCTTTTGCATGTTGACCTGCTGTCTATCGAACTTAACGTTTCTTCTTTTATCCATTCAGAAGTGGATACATGGTGTCAAGGCCAGCATTCATGGCCACACTGATGGCTCCAATGGCAGGAGCCTTCTTCCTACTTCTAAATCCAGGCAGACTTTTCTTGTACCTCAGCACTGCTATTATTGGAGCATGCACTGGGGCAATTACCTCTCTTGCCGTCTCTGCAACTCCTGAGCTATTTGGAACCAAGCATTTTGGCGTGAACCACAACATTGTTGTCACAAATATACCCATAGGGTCTTTTGTCTTTGGTTACCTTGCTGCTCTTCTTTACCAGAGCGGAGCTGAAGGAAGCTATAGCTGCACTGGGAGTGGATGCTACGAGAAAACCTTTATCATATTGGGTTCCACTTGTTCCCTGGCTGCTCTTCTTTGTACAGTCCTTTATGCCCGAACTCGAAAGTCCTGCTGAAAGACTACTTACGGATGAGATGACTCACACAGATTGAGCTATTACACATGATATTCTTACTCAGGGATTGAGGGCCACCAAAATCTGGCCACAGGTTGCACTGGTACAGAGGCACCTGCCTGTGTGTCCAGGTACACCCGCCACGTTTTGCTAGTTGATGGAGATTACTTAAGCCAGCTTATGTACCACACTGGTCTTTCTATAAAGTTTGCTAAATTATTATGGAAATTCCTCTCACTAGTGGGCGTAGCAAATTCCTGAAGCAGCTGACAGATGATCAGAATCAAAAATATTACTTGTTACTATTTTACAGAACAAACAGGAACTCGGTTGGAAGTATTCGACCATTCAATACTCTTCATAACTATGATTTCTTGCTATTAAATCTGAACTAGATTTCTTTGCTTACCGAGTTACAGACATCAATCATTCCTCTACTTTGGTGTTCTAAATATCCTGCCCAGCCGAACATAATTATTGTCAATGAGAGGCCAACGGCTGAAATATTTTAAGTGCACAACTTTATTCTTTCTTGTCCTTGAGGGGGATTAGAACAGGTTACAAGTTGCAACAAAAACAGAATCCAATACATCTAAAGTTACAGGATCGGATCCTACTATGTTTTTCTTAATGGCAAATGTCTCTTTGAAAATAATAGCACATATTAGTTTATGGAATTCATAATCTGGTACCATCCCTTAAAGTTTGCAGGTAGTCTCAGGACGTGTAGATGTTCTTAGTTCCTTGGGGACCAGTGCGAAAAACGAATTATTTTGGGGATGATAAAACTAGCGACTCTACAGGACTCATCTTTCTCTTTCATGCACATGGATCTGTGTGAGGTTAAAGATTCATTGCATGGGAAGTGGGCATGATAACTGAATACTTAGCTGAATGTGATAGGTATAAGAGAAGTTAGTTGATTGAGGTTTTTGGGTTTGATAATTACATTTATGTGGATGGTTGGTCGAACGGTGGTCACAAAGCTGTGGTTCTGCTGAATTAATGGCATTTAAGGTTGTTGAACAAGCTTCAAGAACTGCATTAGTGGTTGGAAAATTGAAATTTCTATTGATTCTTAAAATGTCTTAATATGTTCCTGGTTCTGCTTGTTTCATACCATAATTTCTTTCATCACATCAAATTACTCCATGTTTTTTCTTTCTCATTATATTTTTTTTTTTCATATTATAATATCGATATCCTCCTCAAAAGTTAGCTTAGTTATAACTTCTCTTCCATCTACAACTAATATAGCCATCCAATCTCTTCTTTTTTTTTTCCGATTGAAAAAGAGGTAGTGCCAAGCTATCCCCTACATAGCCATCCAATCATAACTCACAAGATAGTAGATTTAAAAAAAATAAAATTTTTAGTTATATCTTTTATTGCAATATATGGCAATTTCAACCGACAGTAACATAAGAAACTTGCTTAGCTTGGCATAGGATGTTGGAGATTTTGTTTAATTAAATTGATAGCCTCCACTCATTTTATTGATTTAATGTATACCAGACTTTGCTTATGGAGAGGATGTGGATGGGACACCATTACAATCTCTGTAGATCATCAAACTAGCACCACATGCTCAAAATCACTCCATGCTTTTTCTTTCTTAGTATATTTTTTTTTTCTATATTATAATTTCGACATCTTCCTCACAAGTTAGCTTACTTGTCAGGTTAAGCATGCTTGACATATAACCTTCTCTTCCATCTACAACTAATATGGTCACTCTTTTTTTTTTGGATTGAAAAAGAGATAGTGCTAGGCTATCCCTTGCATAGCCATCCAATCATAACTAACAAGAAAGTAGATTTAGAAAAATTAAATTTTTAGTTATATCTTCTATAGCAATTGCAACTGACATAAGCATAAGAAACTTGCTTGGCCTGACACAGGATGTTAGAGATTTTGTTTAATTAAATCGAATAGCCTCCATTCATTTTATTGATTTAACGTAAACCGGACTCTGTTTATGGAGAGGGTGTGGGTGTGACACCATTACACTTTCTGTAGATTATCAAACTAGCACCACATGCTCAAAATTGAAGATAACAGTTTTGCCATTAATTCTACCTTCAATTCTTCCGGCTGATGTAAATCTAGTAGACAAGAATTCTAGGCTTTTTCCTCTCTTTATTGGACGGAAGTAGTATTTCCTGTAACCTCAGCAGTTTCCCTCTTCAATCTTTATGATTGCCACCTTTTGACTTCAGTTCCAGGTATAAGATGGATTCAATGGATGGATCAAAGAGAAATTTCACTTAAAATTGCTATAGAAACTCCTAGAATTTTTGAGCTCTGGCAATGAAAGATCTCTTCCACAAGTGTAATACTTCTCATGCAAGCTGCCGTTTAGATGTTCGCTCGGAAAAGGTCTCGAAGTCATTAAATCATGAAAAGACTTCTTGAGTGTTCTCTCGTTGAAAGCAACAAGGCTGGCATCTGATTGAGGGGGTTCGGAACCAAATTCTAAATGGAAAACTGCTGCAAGCAATCCAAAAGTTGCATCGCAGGGCACCGCTTGCAGCAAAGAGATCCAAATACGAGATGGATGTACATGAGATAGCTGACGTGACACACTTCTTCATCAACTAGACTGGTCCCATAAAATATAATACTGCGATAATTTTATGCTCTCCGCCAGTGTCATGCTGACGAGATAATGATGCCACTCCCATTAATCTCTTTCAGATTTGGAGCCACTGTGCTAATTGGTGGAGGAATGAAATGGAGCCTTTGGTGGATGTGTGAGGTAATCCTACACCAAATACTTGCCATGGACCTCAGTGACTCCACACTAGCTAGCTGGGTCTGCTTGGACTTAGCCTGAAACTGGGAAAAGTTCAGCAATATGGGTAGCACGCCTGCACTAAAATGGGACCAGTGGCGAAGGTCGCGTGAGCATAATAATGGCAGAGCTTGAGGTAGATTTTGGAGCTAAAGTAGGAGATCTAGGAGCACTCATTTCAACCTTAGCCGACCAATCTACTTGAAAAGGAGGAAGCAATGCGTCTCCCCACTTAAGGCCAAACCGACCACTCTAATTGAAAGGCATGTCCTGGTGGTGATGATTTACCGTGCTTGCAAACACACACACACACACACAGAGAGAGAGAGAGAGAGAGAGAGAGAGAGAGAGAGAGAGAGGATGCCCTAGAACGGTGATAAATGATCATTATAGATTTTTGTCCAACGTAGCAACCCATGAATGGCTCATCTCTTGTGAGTCACACCAATTAACTTGTGCCACTTCGGATAGGTGAGCAAGATAGTGGTGCTCGTAGCATTATGCTACTAGTGGGATCTATAAGTAGGATCAGCAAATCAGCTTTTGATCACTCTGGTCATATTGGTTAGGTCTAAATATGATTTGAAACTATCTTATACGATGTTCGATTGGGATTTTTTTTAAAAAAAGAGGATAATTTGTCATGGCCTATGATACTGCATCAATCCCTAAAAGGTTTCACACACACAGGAATCGGGATTATATGACAATATTTGGGCTTCCAAACAGGCTGGTCAAGTAAGGTTTTCCTTCCCAAAAACAATTTTGATTGATATAACTCATAATGAATTAGATAAAACTGTTGAAAACAAAGTTGATAAATAAGTTTAGATCTTATTTCATAGGATTTTAACTTTTTATCATAATTCTTTTCACTGGTCACTGTTATTTTGGAAAAGTTACGACATCTTTCTAAGAGAAATTCGGCTCAAATTTTTAGGAGCAGATCTTAGTAGTATAAATAGAAGAATAGTATTCAACTTTTTTTATTTTATTGATTAAAAAAAATTAGGAATCTTCTTCTAAAATTTAAGTTATTAAAATTAAGTGAATTAAAATTTTTTTTTTCTTTTCCTTTGATTAGATCAATCAAGTGGGCCTGCTGAATGAAAATGCAGCTGACATTTTAGTAGACTGCTTCTTACCGAAACCCAAAAAAAGGTGAGAAATCTAAGAGACAATCGATGTGACTTATCTTCTCATTAGCGTGACGTCAATTCTGGCTCGGTTGATATCATGGCTGAAAAAATGGCGACCACAACGGTGCATGCGGTTGTGAACCGCGGTGCACAAATTTTTTTTTTTTTTAGAAAGCGAGTGATATTTTTCTGGGACGCCTCTGTGCTTGCTCAAGCAGGCTTCAATGATCCAGAAGGGGCCACAATGCCACTTGAGTGAGGACAATTAGATATGCCACGGAAATTCATGAACTTGGGTGTTACTCTTCTTTCAGTGGATCCATACGTCGTCACCGGAAAAGCTGCTTTAATTGTCACTTTGTAGCTTGGTCGTGTTCACACGTTCTAAAGTAGATACCTTGATTTATAAATACGAGACAAATATAACAATTGCATTTATCTCCGTTCACAAGGGATTAGCTTCATGCGTGGATGCAATAGAATAAGAACTCGTTTGGTCCGTAGAAGAAGAAAAGTACGATCAAAAAGTATTTTTTAAAATTTGATTGGAGTTTTCAAAAAAAAAAGTGATTGAAAAAAAAGATGTATAAGTCTCATATTTTATGAGAAAAAATTCATACAGTAAGCTTTTAGAATTTCTATGAGTGAAAATTGAAGTTTTTTTTAAAAATATTTTTTTAAGTCATCGAAAATCTACGGTAGAAATGAATATTCTCTCCATTATAACATTTCAAACATTCCTTCATCATTATTTATGGCCAAAAATATTCTTAATTATTATAATTTTTTATTTGCAAATGATGATAATGTATTGAATAGAATAAGATTTTTTCTTATATTGAGGATATAATAGAGATTTTATATGGTTTTATAAAAAAAAAAAGCTTAGTCAAATATAAACTATCATAGAATAAATCATTTTTCCAAGTCAACCAAACATGCTTAAATCATTTTCTCGAGCATTATATTTTTAAAAATATTAGTTTCTTGAAAATAATATTTCAAGGAAGAAGAATTCTTGCAATAAATCAAATGAGTCCTAATAGTTAATTATTCCATTGACCAATGAATTTCACTTGCTTATAGATTGTAAGGGTTAAAATTAGCTTTGAATTTTCCACTCATGGCTAATTAATGCATTACTGATACAAACACAATCAACTCTAAAAATAAAGATAATTTAAAATAAAAAATTATTTTAAAAAAAATTGTGGATTCTATGGTAGACAAAAAATAACAAAACAAGAAAGAAAAATAAAAAAAGAGAAAGAACATACAATATTTATATAGTTTGATTTATTTATCTACATCCATGGATATAGTCAATGCAAAAGCTTTACTATAAAAATAAAAAAATTTAGAATATAAAATTTTGTCACAAAATTTAGCTCTTCGTACATTCATTTTCTAGAACATTCAATTATTCTTCTTTTAAAGGATTATAATATATATATATATATATATATATATATATATATATATATATATATATATATATATATATATATATATATATATATATATATATATATATTAGTGCAGAATCTGATCATCGTCGGATTCAGTTGGAGTGAAGGTGGACGAGGTCGTCGTCAGAACCTACAAAATAAAGTTCCGTCCAGAATCGATGGGGGTAGCTCCGATAGGACCCTCCGACGATCAAGTTAGCTCTTCTAGCCAACAGATATGGAGTACTCTGAAATGAGTTCGATAGAGTTTAGAGAAGGAGAGGAGAGCTTAGAGCTTAGAGCCTCTTGGAAACATATCTGGAGGGTCCCTTTTATAGACGGAACTTGATTGATGGTGACGGCCATACCGCCTAGTGGCGGGCCGCTCGAGGCTGCACGAAATTTGATGTGGAGAGGATGGTATCGTTAGGTCGATAGTGACAGCCATACCGTCCGATAGTGGTGGGCTGCTCGAGATCTGGTGGAGTCAGTCACGGAGGAAGGCACCGTCTGTAGCATCGTCTGTGGTAGACTGATGATGACCGTTCATTCAGATTTAATAGCCGTGGCTTTGAGAAAGTAGGCATTGATCGATGGACTTCGGTATGTATCAATTCCAGAGGAGTTTGAACTTCTGGAGGAGTTCGGCCGAGGAAAAGCTCGGAAGGAGTTCGGCCGAAGGAGTGCGGCTAAGATTCGATCGCTGAGGAGTTCGGAAGGAGCTCAATCGCTGAGAAGTTTGACCGATCAAAGGGGGTGTCTGGGAGGAGTTCGACTCTGGCTCCTAAAGAAGTCCAGTCGAAGGGGAAGCTTGGAGGGAGTTCGACTTCCGCAGGCGTCTGGCTGGAAGAGTGCAGAGGAAGTTCGGCTCTCGCAGGAGTTTGACTGAAGCTCGACCGTTGAGAAGTTCGATCGGAGGAAAGAGTTCGACTAAGGCCCGATCGCTGGGAGTCCGAAGGAGCTCGATCGTTGAGGAGTTCGATCGGCTGAAGGAGTTCGATTAAGATCCATCCGCTGAAGCTCTTCCATGGCTATTGGTTGCATTAGACTGAGCATCGAACTGGACTTTGGTAGGAGCAGAATTTATCCCCAACAATAGTTCCTCCCACTCTCGAGTTCGAAACTCGAAGGAAGGGAGTGCAAAAAAGGCGACTGCCGAAGTCCTCTTCTAGGCTCCGTGCTGGTTCAAGTCGAAGCTTAAAGGAGATCTCATCTCCAGCTAAAGTTGATGTTGAAGTTGAAGCCCGAGGAAGATCTCATCTTCAGTCGAGGTTGAAGTAGGTGTCGTCTCCTACGGTCGAGATCAGAGGTTGAGCTCCTCGAGGGCGATATTATCTCCAGCAGTCGAGGCTGACTCGGGGGAGATCTCCTCTCCTGCAGCTGAGGTTAATACGGGTGCTCGGGAGAGATTTGATCTCTGGCCAAGGTTGATGCGGTCGCTCGGAAGAGATCTTATCTCTAGGCGAGGTTGCCTTCGATCTTATCTCTGGTCGAGATTATCTTGATCGCTCGAAAGAGATCTTATCTCTGACCGAGGTTGATGCGGTCGCTCGGAAGAGATCTTATCTCTAGCCGAGGTTGTCTCCGATCTTATCTCTAATCGAGGTCGGCTCGGACGCTCAGAAGAAATCTTATCTCTAGTCAAGGTTGTCACGGTCTCTCGGAAGAGATCTTATCTCTAGTCGAGATTGGCTCGGTCGCTCAGAAGAGATCTTATCTCTAGTTGAGGTTGTCGCGGTCGCTCGAAAGAGATCTTATCTCTAGTCGAGGTTGTCTCCGATCTTATCTCTGACCAAGGTTGGCTTAGGCGCTCGAAAAGAGATCTTATCTCTAGCCGAGGTTATCATGGTCGCTCGGGAGAGATCTTATCTCTAGCCGAGGTTGTCGTGGTCGCTCGGGAGAGATCTGATCTTTGGTCGAGGTTGGCTTGGACCCTCAGGGGAGATCTTATCTCCTACAGTCGAGGTTGATGCGGACGCTCGGGGAAGATCTTATCTTCTACAATCGAGGTCGGTCAGAACCCTCAGGGGAGATCTTATCTTCTGCGGTTGAGGTTGATGCGGACACTCGAGGAGATCTTATCTCCTACAGCTGAGGTCGGTCCGAACCCTCAGGAGAGATCTTATCTCCTACGGTTGAGGTTGCCTCAGGAGAGATCTTATCTCCTACAGCCGAGGTTGATGTGGCCACTTGGGGGAGATCTTATATCCTACAATCGAGGTTGCCTCGGAGGAGATCTTATCTCCTGCAGTCGAGGTTGGCCCGAACGCTCGAAAAAGATATTATCTCCTACAGTTGAGGTTGTCTCGAAGGAGATCTTATCTCTTGCAGCTGAGGTTGATGCGGACGCTCGGGAAGATCTTATCTCCTACAGCCGAGGTACCTCAGAGGAGATCTTATCTCCTACAGTCGAGATTGGCTCAGACGCCCAAGAGAGATCTTATCTCCTGCAGCTGAGGTTGCCTCGGGGGAGATCTTATCTCCTACGGTCGAGGTTGATGCGGACGCTCGGAGAAGATTTTATCTCCTACAGTCGAGATTGGCCCGGATGCTCGGGAGAGATCTTATCTCTACAGCCGAGATTGCCTCGAAGAAGATCTTATCTCCTACAGCCGAGGTTGCCTTGGAAAAGATCTTATCTTCGACCACCGAGGTTGGCCCGGACGCTCGGGGAAGATCTTATCTCCTGCAGCCCAAGTTGCCTTGGGGGAGATCTTATCTCCTGCAGTCGAGGTTGGCCTAGACCCTCAGGGGAGATCTTATCTCCTGTAGTCGAGGTTGCCTCAGGAGAGATCTTATCTCCTGCAGCCGAGGTTGCCTCGAGGAAGATCTTATCTTCGACCGCCGAGATTGGCTCGGATGCTCGGGGGAAATCTTATCTTCTATAGCCGAGGTTACCTCGAGGAAGATCTTATCTCCTGCGACCGAGGTTGACCCAGACTCTCAGGGGAGATCTTATCTCCTGTGATCGAGGTTGGTCCGAATGCTTGGAGGAGATCTTATCTTCTGCAGTCGAGATTGCCTCGGAGGAGATCTTATCTCCTGCGATCGAGGTTGAAGGTCTTTGACTTGCTCGTGTTAGGATGAGATTCTCCTCCTATTCCTAACACGGCAACTATTGATTGCTTATTCTCTATCATTATATAGTTTTTTCACCCAGAAACAATATTATTGAAATGGAAGAATTTTACCAAAGGAAAGTTACGAGCAGCACATCCCCATTTCAGGATTGTGGAGGCGTTGTTCCTCCGAGGTCCTTCGGGCAGTAAGTCCCAGGCTGAATGACCTCCTCTATCTCAAGCTGGTCTTCTCAATTTAGAGCAAGCTTCTCTTGGCTTTGATGCTGGGAGATGACAGCCCACCGAAGTACCAAGCCCCGAAGATAGCGTCTATGATGTCGGAAGGTGGCTGATCTTCTTGTCGTTCCTCCCTCAATAGTGGTTCTAGCTTCTGGGGGGAGGACTTCTTCGTGTCCTTCCGTCGGAGCTTTTTTGATGACGAGCTCAAGAAGTTCGGGCCTTGCTTGCGCTAGGGAGGTCGTGAGTGTGGCCGAACTTCATTCCATCCTCCTGTGAAAACTGCGGGAGAACTTCATGCCCTTTTGTCGAGACTTCCTCGATGATGAGCTCGAGGGGGAGTTCGACGGCCTCGCTTACGTCGAACTTCATTCTGCCTTCCTGTAAAATCTTTGTCGGAGCTTCCTTGATGATGAGCTCGAGAGAGAATTCGGCGGCCTCGCTTGCGCCGAACTTTATTTTGCCTCCTTATGAAATCTTTGTTGGGGCTTCTTGATGACAAGCTCAAGGGGGAGTTCGGCGGCCTCGCTTATGCCGAACTTCATTCCGCCTCTCTATGAAACCTTTGTCAGGGGCTTCCTTGATGATGAGCTCGAGGGAGAGTTCGGCGGCCTTGCTTGCACCAAACTTCATTCCGCCTCCCTGTAAAATCTTTGTCAGGGCTTCCTTGATGACGAGCTCGAGGAAAAGTTTAGCCTCGCTTGCGCTGGGAAGGTTATGAGCATGGCCGAACTTCATTCCGCCCTCCTATGAAACCTTTGTTGGAGTTTTTTTGATGATGAGCTCGAGGGAGAGTTTGGCCTCGCTTGCACTGGAAAGGTCGTAAGCATGGCCGAACTTCATTTTGCCCTTTTGTGAAATCTTTATCGAAACTTTCTTGATGACGAGCTCGAGGGGGAGTTCAGCGGCCTCGCATTGGGGAGGTCATGAGAGCGATCGAACTTCATTCTGCCCTCCTGTGAAACCTATGGAAGAACTTCTGCTCTCTGTTTATCCTTTCTAAGGGCGATTGGTATGCTAGGCCAAATGCTCTTCCTTAAGATCGATTCCTGATATCTTGATGGCGGATTTGCTAACAAAGCCACCGTCGGAAGCTGTCGCATGGCCTGCATCATCTTGGTGAGGCCACGAATCTGTTGGACCAGCAGGTTGAACTGCTCCGCATCTACGGCAGCTTCAGGTAGAGCCTGGGTTGCTGGGGCTGAAACGGGAGCAGATAGATCTGACACGGAGGCCGTCGATCATCGAGTCGAAGCTCTTCTGAGAGGCATTTTCTCTTGAGAAAGAACTTTGGAGAGAAAGGAGGGAGATCTCTGGAGAGAGATCGTCGTTGAGCACTCCTTTAAGAACAAGGGGGCCTCAAGAACACCTCAAGAACAGAGGCGCCCTTCTTCTAGCGCTAAATCTGTTGGTGCAGAATCTGATCGTCGTCGGATCCAGTTGGAGTGGAGGTGGACGAGGTCACCGTCGGGACCAACAAAATAAAGTTTCATTCAGAGCTGGTGGGGGTGTCTCCGGTAGGACCCTCCGATGATCAAGTCAGCTCTTCTGACCAACAGATATGGAGTGCTCTAGAATGAGTTCGATGGAGTTTAGAGAAGGAGAGGAGAGCTTAGAGCCTCTTGAAAATATATTTGGAGGGTCTCTTTTATAGATGGAGCTTGATTGATGATGACGATCATACTGTCTGATGGTGGGCCGCTCGAGGCTGCATGAGATTTGGTGCAGAGAGGATGGTATCGTTAGATCGATAGTGACAGCCATACCGTCCGATAGTGGTGGACTACTTGAGGTCTGATGGAGTCAGTCACGGAGGAGGACATCGCCTGTAGTATCGTCTGTGGCAGACTGATGGTGACTATTCATCCAGATTTAATAGCCGTGGCTCTGAGAAAGCAGACATTGATCGGTGGACTTCGGTATGTATCAATTCTAGAGGAGTTTGGACTCCTGAAGGAGTTCGATCGAGGAAAAGCTTGGAAGGAGTTCGATCGGAGGAGTGCGGAGAGAGTTCGGCTCTCGCAGGCATCAGGCTGGAGGAGTGCGGCTAAGGCTCAATCGCTAGGGAGTTCGGAAGGAGCTTGACTGCTGAGAAATCCGATCGATCGAAGGGGGTGTCTGGGAGGAGTCCGACTCTGACTCCTGAAGAAGTTCAGTCGAAGGGAAAGCTTGGAGGAAGTTTGGCTTCCGCAGGCATCTAGCTGGAAGAGCACGGAGGGAGTTCGGCTCTCGCGGGAGTCTGACTAAAGCTCGATCGCTGAGGAATTCGGTTGGAGGAAGGAATTCGGCTAAGACTCGACCGCTGGGAGTCCGAAGGAGCTCGATCGCTGAGGAGTTCGGCCGGCTGAAGGAGTTCGACTAACATCCATCTGCTGAAGCTTTTTTATGGCTACCGATTGCATTAGACCGAGCATTGAACTGGACTTCGGCAGGAGCAGAATTTATTCCTAATAATATATATAGGAGTAGATTTAGATAAGATCGATCGGATTGAGGTTCAGATCTGATCAAATCAAAACTGGATAATGAGAATTCTACATCGATGATCTAAATCGAGATTTACTATCTTAACACTATTTACATAAAAAAATATATGATTTAAAGACTCCTAACCCATGCATCAAGTGATAAAAAAATATATCTAATTTAATTTTATTTATACTATCAAATTTTTAACTACTTGATGCAGAGGCTAAGAATTTTTAAAGCATATAATTTTTTATGTATAAGTAATTTTAAGGTAGTAGATCACATTCAATGATTTGTATCATTGATGTAGAATTTTTATTATAAAATTTTGATCTGATCAAATTTAAATTCAAATTTGATCGATCTAATTCTAATCTGACTATATATATATATATTATAAATTAATTTAAACTCAAACTAGTATTCTACATCAATCAAGTAATTTAGCTCAGTTTGCAGGCCATGCTTCAGGAAAAGATTTTCTTTTGACTCTTTGAGACTTATAAACCCAAGGCATACTTAACAATAAGAATGATAGAGACATGAAAGGAAAAGAAAAAAAAAAAAAAAAGAAAGAAAGAGAAAAAAATTTTAATTACACATAATCGAATAAATGTGGACAGCTAATACCTCATTCTTAATTTTAAAAAATATATACACGATCATTTTGCAGGACCTCGGTCTCAACATATAAATGGGAGTGGTCCCGTCTCTCTCCAAACCGATAAACTGCATGGTCGTTGGAGTTGAGCAAGTTTTTTTTTTTTCCTTTCCCAATGATAAATAACAATAAGAAGTTGTTACTGGAAACCATATATCTACTCTTGTTGCAGGCATTAATGAATGTCGGATGAATACAAGTATACGGCTGTCCATGCTTGACCGAGTGGTCAACGACTCTCACAAACTTTAATGAGTGATAGAAGTTTATTAAAGATCTACCGTCGCTTAAAACCTCCATTAGAACTGGGGAACCTGCCGTTCGTTTTCCCTCTACATGATAAATGTCACGGCAGCGTCGGCAAGCTATTCTACGTGGCATATCCGTCCTCCTTGAACGTGACGTCGTACGAACGGTCAAGCCGATTCGCAAGGACACGACCAAGGCAAAGGGCGTGCGGTTTTCCCGTGGCCACCGTTGCGTGCAACCCATTGGCCCTCGCCAACGAGCTGCGCCGTGTGCGCCATTTGTTCAGGGGCCACGAACTGCAGCCGTGTGGGAGAGGGACTGCGGATCCTCTGCTGCCGAGGGTTGTTACCCCTCCGTGGTGCACTCGCCATTGTATGCAGGATCCGATGCACTGCATTAACATGCCCGTGGATCCGGGGTAGATGCAGTGCACTGGACAGTCCGGCGGCAGAAATTCCATAATAGACGTGCAATGGGTTGTAAAAAAATTATTGGATAGACATAGTTTATCATAAATATCGTAGACAAGGACCATGAAAAAATATCACATCAGTTACCATCATCTCAATGCATCTGCTTAACCACCTCAAAGAATATCATAAATGTAGTTGCCTTTATCTACAATATTTATGCTAGACTAAGTTTATCCAATAATTTCTCTTAATACCGGGTTTAACTTGTGCACATGCACAAAAGGGACACATAGTTGGAGGTATAGAGAAACCACATCTTTTGGAGGGTTGCATCGTTTGAAGAGTATGTTGTTGATGATACATAAGGACCCGATTTTTCCAGACTAATCTTAAAGCAAACAAACAAAAAAGAAGAGAGAGTGCCGATTAGACTTTCTCTCTCTCTCTCTCCCTTCGAGTCTATCACGAGGATTCTTAGGGCTTGGACTCCAATGAAAACCCTAAAAGTCAACTTATGCATTGCCTCTCCATCTCCAACTTTTTGTATAGTTTTTTTTGATTTTTCATGGAGTAGGCTCGGAGAGCCACTGTTATTTCATCATCGATTTTTATTTTTTAAACCTCATCAGACTCGGGTGATGGACTTAAGCCCTCGATCTTCTCTTTTTTCTGGTTTCATGGTCATCGTCCCACTTAGATTAGAGCCAGTGAGTCGTCGGACTCATCTTTGAAAATAGGAATGCTCTATTTCGACCCCTTTCTCTTGTTTACTGTCGTCGGCCATTGGTTTTAACCAGACTTTGCTATCTCCCAAAATCCTCCGAGATGGTATGTTGGAGTATGACCGTCGATCTAAGACTTGGCCATGATCTAGGCCGAGTTTGATATGATTATGGCCTATTCCTTCTTTTTGATCTTCTTGTCATCCTCTCTACTCCAACCAAGCCCACCGCCACCACTTGTTGCCGTTGTTATTATTGTCGGGGTTGTCGCCTCTTCATTGTCGGATACCACTACAGCTCGCTGACCTCGGCCATTCTTTGCCTTGATGGGAGGAAGAGAGGGAGAAAGAAAAAAATTCTCAATTTGAAAAAGATGAGGAAGAGAGAGAGATATATATATTTGTTCTTTTCTCTCTCTTCTCCTTCCTCTCTCTTATCTATCTCCACCTTTCATTCTCCCTTTTCTCTTTCTCCTCTCTCTATCTTTTCTCTCTATTTTCTCTTCCTAGATTTCTTCTCTCTCTTCATGGATTTCTTTATAGAGGAATTTTATGGACTAGTGGAGGGTCCACGTATTTAGTAATTCAAATCAATTGGTTGGATCCTAGTGCGGGGTCCAAATTATAGTAGTGTAGGTAACCATTTGATTTGTTGGTCTTTATCTGGATTTTCATTGGCTATTCTTAGGCTCACCATCAATAATCCCTAACTTGTTACCCTTGTCTTAATTAGACCATTTGTTTATTGATCTATAAAATTTGACCACATCATTCTGATTGATTAGGATTGCTAGATGCTCTACCCAACTAATCTCATCCTTCTTGTATCAATCTTGCTCCATGATAAGCATATTTATGATTGGCTATGGTTTAAATTTATGGATGAACGGATGAATAGATAGAGCATCATTCATACATGATTAAATGATTGAAGGAATTGAATTTTTAATTATACATACTACTATAAAATTTTGGACTACGACAACGATTTTCTAACCGCTGCTATTACGACCATCGTCGTAGCTCTATGGCAGTGGTTGTTAGAATCGCTGCCATAGATAGCCTATTGCAGCGATTTATAAATCACTACAATAGATCGATCTATCGTAGTAGTTATGTAACTGCTGTCATAGGATATCTATAGCAGTGATTACATAACCGCTGTCATAAGTAATCTATAGTAGCGATTTTTTAACCGCTGTCATAGGTCTAGTATAGCGATTGACATCGGACCTATGACAGCGGTTGGTACGGATATGGCAGCAGTTATAAAATCACTATCATAGATCTTGAATAATTAAAAAAAATATATTTTTATATATTTTATATGATAAATATAGATATATAATACAAAAAATATAATAAACATAAAAATTATTTTAAAATGCTAAAATTTTATTATCGAATAAAATTTATTATAATATTTTTTTTAAAAAAATAAAATACATCAAAAGTCTCCTAAATCTACATCATCATTATCATCGTCGTCATCGAAAGTTGGAGCCAGAGTTGGAGCTGAAATACGGGCCAACATATCCTCGAAGCCCGTAACTTTAAAATACGCACTGAGCGTCGATATTATGTCTCTCATAATATCCTCCAGATGAGATGCGTGCTCAGCCCGATCTACCTGCATCGCAGTATGATCTGCCCATGCCAATGCCTCCTCAAGCTTCTTCCAATTGATGACATTGAAAGTCTGTGAGAAGATGATCACCTCAGATCAGTAGTTCATCGACGTATATTTGGGCCTGCATAGGATCCTCCCAGAGTGCTCAAGCCCCAAGATCTGAGATAGATGGTCATGGGGCCCAGAGGTATCCGGACCCTCGCTCGTGAGCGCATCTAACTAATCCTATAATTATAAATTAAAATAAAATTTTATAAAAAATACTATAATACTAATCATATACACTAATATATTTAATACTTATAAAAATATGCCTGATCGTGATGTTCATCGGTCTGTCCATCTTGTTCGTACAGTCGGATCGAAAGATCTCGCTATGGTTGGACATCACTCCATCTCTCATCAGCTATAACAAAAAATAAATTTATCAGAAAGATGATAAAAAAATATGAATTTAATTTATCTAGTAAGATTTAGAATTAATTACCTCTCCATGCACACGACTGGCTATAGATTCACAGCCTAGAGTGTGCATACACTCCTAGGCTGCACGATTTTTTCGATTCTGACGGAAGGTAGCCTAACAAGTATTCAAATAGATAATAAATATTTAAAAAATATTTAAATAAAATTTTAAGCATATTAAAAAATTTAAAAATTAAAAATTTTATCTTGAACTCTTGGCTCCTCTAGTGTCTAACCATCCTCTCCCACTGACTCGGAGGATAGTCCTATATCTAGGGAACAAGCTCCTCTGAAGTATCTCATCGGTGCTCGAGTCATCCTCTTTGGAGTTTGATCTTATAACCCTAATACAACTCTTCGATCTTCTTCAATCGGGCATCTTGAGCTCTCTCATGATTGGAAAAGTCATACCTCCTCTGCATAAATTTATCAAAAATCAGTTATAAAATTATTATAATCAAATATATATAGTGTAAACATATAAAATACATAAATATAATTAAGATGCACATACTTACCCATATCTCCTCTCATACCCGATTCTTGATGGCAACATCCATCAAATGCCAGTCTTTGGGCTTTATGAGAATGATGTCCGATCGTCTCACAAGTACTCCAAAAAAAAAATGCATCTCTCGCATGGTCTCCCTTATCAACGTTCTCTCCACATCATACTACACCATCACCTGATGCTGGTGGTTTCACACGTGTGCCATACGTATAGAACCATGAAATATCTGACTGGATGATACATCTGTAATGCAAATACGTTATATAAATATATAAGTATACAAATATTATATAAAAAATAAAGTTATGCTAATATAATAAAAACGTACACTCAAATGCCTACGATGGTAGAGGCTCAGCTATCGGTGGAGTAGATGTCATTGATGGAGTAGATGCCGATGGTGAAGATTTTTGAGCAGTCAATGCCGAGGTGGACGGAGTATGCTCTAACTATTCCTCGAATGCTGAACTATGCGTAACCCGCCAAGAGGCAGGGGTGAAAGCTAGATGGCATTTCAGTGTCATCATGACCTACAACGTTAATAAATATTAATCAATATAACATCATGACATATCAAATTCTATTCGTTCGAAAGTTGAGCCAGCTCCATGAAGGAAAATATCCTATTTTTCAGATCAGGTTCGTTCAGATCTGATTGAATCAAGAGAGATATTTCAAAATTTTTTTTTCTTAAATCCAAATCAGATCTAAGACTCTTCAGATCTGATTTTATCAAAATAATAAAATAAAATAAATTAAATTAAATCTAATTTAATTATATCTTTATTATGGGTAATCCTATTATCCTATGATGATCTTAATGTTTGTCCGAGGTTCTGGATGTAGCTACGCAAGCACTTGGTCTCTATCGGTATCCACTCAGATAGGATCTGAAGATCTTCTTCTTCTCAATCTGTGCTCCAAAAATTAGATTTGGATCTAATCTTGAAGGTCTTCAAAACACCTTTTGAAGATTAGCTATTGTCTCTTGCAGCAGTGCTATCTTCTTCCTTTTCTGTCGTCTTTTTCTTGCTTAGATCGCACCAAACTTGAGCCTAAAAAGTCTTGGACGTGGATAGGAGAGAGAGGACCTAAAGATGGTATGGAGAGGAAGAGAGAGAAGTCTTGTGGTATGGGCAAAGGATAGAACCTCTCAATCCTAGGTGCAGATAGGGTTTATATAGACCATGCTACGCTATGCAGTCCCACATCATCCCAACCAATCACGGCTCTTTGTGTAATCAGATCTAAATCTGATTGATGGGATGACATCATCTGATTCAATCAGATTAGAGTTCCTCACAAACCTTCTTAGGTGGTGTCAAGACTGGTCAAAGAGGACTCTTTGGCGCCACCCAAGTTGAAAGCATGAAGCAATCTGGAGTCCCATCTGTATGGGACTCCAGGTGTGATCCTCATGGGGCGCATGACTTCCTAGGCATGCACCCCCTTTCTTTCTACTTTTTAGCGGAGGGATAAAGCCCCATGTTCTCTCCTATAAGTACATGATATATGGGCAGATGTCTAAGTATCAAAGATCAATGTTTGACTAAAGTCAAAGGACAAGATTTAGCAGATGACGAAAAATGACAGATGTTATCTCAAATTTATCTCATAAATTAAGATAATCCTTTTTTGATCTGGACAAGCTCTAGTTAGACCAAGTAAAGGTTTCTGAGTGAGCTCAAACATATTTGGCTCAGTCGAGATAAGCTTTAATGATTGTTGAAGGAGAATATTAGGCTCAATCGTATGCTAGCATGATTTTTTTGAACCTAATTGAATCTTATTCAAATCAATTGAACTAGATTAGTACAATTGATGATATCCAGATCCAAATCCTTATTTGTGTGATTCAGTTAGGTTCAGTTCCATATGGTAATGGAATACGTCATGAATTGACATCATCGAAATACCTTTCAATGGATCAAAATTTTTCTGATTCAGACTTTCGATGGATCAAAATTTTTTTGATTCAGACAACTAGTATGATCGATCATTCAAATCATTCTAATTACTTCCAAAATCCACTAGTGACACCTAGCAGCATATGATGGCAATCCATCAGAACTGAAAATGAATCTTTTGGTGTGGTTACCTGTGTGATTAAGTTCCTCTATCTTGAGCTTTGATCAAATTAGGGTTAAGATGATCTCGTCAAATCCTAATTTTCATCATATGAATTAATCATTCGATCCAAGTCCAATGTGAAAATCCTAATAGAAACTCTTTTTATTATTTTACTCTGCCATGGACATGGGCTTATGGACTTGATTCTCATGATCATCATAGGACTGCTCCTCATCTACCAAAATAGATAGATCTCCTATTGGTGCAATCTAATTCCTACAATGAACATGCTATAGCCAAAATATACCTCAGAATTTTGAATGGCTAAGAGATCGAGTTATGGTGTAGTCAAACTATAACATCCTTAAGATGAACTATCGATGTACTTCAGATTAAAGAATCAGACATACCACTACAGCTTCGAGCCAGTCTCGACGAGAAGATAGACTTCCTCATGACTGCTCGAGATGGTTTTGCTCAGTGCCCTCATTCTCTAGCGAGGATCTGTACTCTCGCTCTGGTATCTCTACATTGTAGACTCAAGACTCATCTATCCTAAAAAAATGATCGTACACCAACCTTCTGGATCAATCACCATTCTAATGATGATCCTATGGTCTGGAGCATTTTATGAGTTAATAATGAAAATTTATGTCTTAAATTTTTAACTTTTGAAAATATAAACTATCATTACCATTAACTCAAGAGATGTATCACAGACACTTTCAAATATATATTGTGATAGAAAATAATCCATTTTATTATTCATAATTAAAATTATAATTTTGCCCTTAGATGTGTATTACCAGTGCCAGTCAATTCTGGCTTCTAGGACACACATATCTAACAAACTTTCACTTATTCTAAAGCCAATTGACTACAAATCTAAGTCCCATCTTCTTAAGATGGGTTTCGATCTTCTGCTGGCTCAATGACTTTGTGAGTGGGTTTGTCACATTGTATGCGGAGTCGACTCTCTTGACCTCGACATAATCTTTTTTGAGATAATCGTAGATGAGGTGATATCGCCACTCGATGTGCTTAAATTTTTGATAAGATCTCGACTTCTTAGCAAAGATTATGGCACCATTATTATCATAGTACAGAGAAATGACATCCGTTGGCATCACTACGATCCCTACGGTAAATTTTTTGTACTAGAATGCCTCTTTCGTAGCTTCTGATGTAGCAATATATTCTGCTTTCATGATGAAATCTGTTATCACTGTCTGCTTGAAATTCTTTCAACTGATAGCACCATCATTACACACAAACAGGCTCCCAAATGTCGACTTTCGATCATCTATATCGGACATAAAATCCGAGTCTGTATACTCCTAGACTTGGAGTTCTCGATTATCAAAAACCAACAACATATCCTTAGTTCTTCTTAAGTACTTAAGGATATATTTCACAGAAGTCCAGTATTCTTTATCTGGATTTGACTGATATCTGCTCGTGACACTCACAGCATAGGCTTTATCAGATCGTATACATAATATGGCATACATGAGGCTTCTTATTGCTGAAGCATAAGGGATCTTGCTCATGCGTTCAATCTCCTCTGGTGTGTTGGGATACATTTTCTTGGAGAGATGAATACCATATTTGAACGGTACTAATCCCCTCTTAGAATTTTTAATGCTAAATCTCTTTAACACTTTCTTTATGTACATCTTCTGTGAAAGACCTAGCATCCTATTCAGCCTATCTCTATAGACTTTGATTTCTAGAATGAAGGATACTTCTCCTAGATCTTTCATGGAGAATTCTTTAGATAACCATATTTTAACTATGGTCAACATGAAAATATTATTCCCAATAAGAAGGATATCATCCACATATAGTATGAGAAAGATAATAGTGCTCTCACTGATCTTTTTGAAAATACATAATTTTTTTTCATTTTTGATGAAATCAAATAATTTGATCACATCATTAAAATGAATATTTCAGCTTCGAGATGCTTGCTTAAGTCTATATATGGACCTTTGCAGCTTGCATACTTTGTGATCAGTATCACTAGATGTGAAATCTAGCGACTGTTCTATATAGAAATCTTCCTCAAGATATCCATTTAAGAACACTGTTTTTACATCCATTTATCATATTTCATAATCGAAATAGGCTGCAACAGCAAGCAATGTGCGGATGAATTTTAGCATAGCTACTAATGAAAAGGTATCCTGATAGTCAATGCCTTCACGCTGACTATAATCTTTTGCTACTAATCTAGCTTTGAATGTCTTCACATTTTCATCTACATCAATCTTTCTCTTATAGATCCATTTACATCTAATAGGTACTATATCTTTTGGTGGATCTACCAAGGTCCAGACTTGATTTGAGTGCATCGAGTCAATTGCTGACTTTATTGCTTCTAATCATTTTTTGGAGTTGATATCCGATATTGCCTCATCATAGATTTTGGGATCACCATGAATTTCATTACCTACGAGGAATATTTTTTCTATTTTCTTTGAAATAGTACCTAAGTATCTCTCAAAGAGATGAAAAATTCTTTTCGATCTATGAGGTGGAGGAGGTGGTGATTGTATTGGCTCAACCTAATTTGGTTCCATGGGGACCTTAGCTCGTTGCTCTTGGGAGACTTTCTCCTCTAGCTTGATATGCTTTTCAATGCCACTATCTAGAATAAACTATTTTTCAAAAAAAATGGCATACCGACTCACAATCACATTGTGATTTTCTGAAATGTAGAAATAATATCCTAATGACTCTTTAGGATATCCTATGAATTGAGCTTTAAAGGATCTATAGTCTAACTTGTCCACTTGTTATCTTTTGATATGAGTCAGACAATCCTAAATTCTGAGATAACTCAGACTTAATTTTTTACCATGTCATATCTCATACGGTGTGATAGAAATGGTTTTAAAGAAAATTCTATTCAATAAATATATTACAGTTAATAGACTATGTTCCCAAAAAAAAAGTAGGAAGGTCTGTAAAGCTCATCATTGATCGAACAATATCTAATAGGATTTGATTTCTCCATTCTGAAATCTCGTTGAATTGAGGTGTTCCACATAGAGTCCATTGAGAGACTATGCCATTTTACTTGAGATAGTCCAAAAATTTTTGACTAAGATATTTACCTTCTCGATCTGATCGAAGAATTTTAATGAATTTTTTAGTTTGCTTTTTGACTTCATGTCTGAATTTCTTAAACTTTTCAAAGGCTTCAGACTTGTGTCTCATAAGATACACGTACCCATATCGAGATAAATCATCGATAAAGATTATGAAGTAATCAAAGTTGCCTCTGATCGATAAATCAAATGGGCCACACATATCAGTATGTACTAGGATAAGTAGATCCGTGGCTCTATTCTTATATCCTATAAAAGAGAGCTTAGTCATTTTACCATAAATTAGATATGGTTCGGAAGTCAATGGACTCAATAGTCTAATTTTCTCTAATTTGTTAATCCTATCTTTTGCTATATGATCTAGTCTTAGGTGCCATAGATGCCTATCGTTTGGACCATCCCTGAGTTATTTTATGGTATTCATATTTTGCTCGATATTAAAGATAGATACATCAATATGTAACTGATACAGATCGTTAATGAGAAAAATACTTATAATTTTATTTTTTTTATAAAGAATATTATAATGGTTCTTAAGAAAACTAATTACATAGCCTTCTTGTGCTAAATATGAAACAGAAATCAAATTTTTGCTTACGGCAGATGAAGAAAAAATTCTGATTTTTCGATTCAGATTCGTTCAGATCTGATTGGATTAAGAAAGATATTTTAAAAATTTTTCTTATGAATTTAGATCAAATTTGAGATATTTCAGATCTAATTTTATAGATTTAATAAATAAAAAAATCTAATTTAATTTATATCTTGATGTTGGGTAATCATATTATCCTTTGATGATCCTGCTGTTTGCTTAAGATTCTGAATTTAGCCACGCAAGCACCTGGCCTCTATCGATATCCACTCAAGCTAGATCTAGAGATCTTCTCCTTTTTTTATCACCTCTTCAAATATCAGATCTGGATCTGATTTGAAGAATCTTCAAAACTTCTTTCGAAGATCTACAGTCATCTCTGCAACAGTGCTGCCTTCTTTCTTTCTCGTCATCTTTCTTTTGCCTGGATCGCACCAAACTGGAGCCCAAAATTTTTTGAGCATGGAGAGAAGAGAGAGGACCAAAAGTTGGCATGGAGGAGGGAGAGGGGTAGCCTTAGGGTGTGGGTTAAGAGAGAACTCTTTTAAAGTTAGGTGCAGATAGGGTTTATATAGATCCTGCTGCGTTATACAGTGCCACATCATCCCGGCCAATCATGTTGCTTCATGCAATCAGATCTAAATCTAATTGGTAGGATGACATCACCTAATCTAATCAGATGAGAGCTCCCTTAATTCATCCTAAGATGGTGCCTAAGACTGATCAAAGTCTATTTTTAAGTGCCACCTAAGTAGAATCCAAGAAGCAATCCGAAGTTCCATTTGTATGAGACTCCAGATGTTCCTATCCATGGGCGCACACCTCTCTAGGCGTGCACCCTCTCCTTTCTAATTTCTAGTAAAAAGATAAGCTCCTATCTGTTCTTCTATGGGTGCATGACACATGGACAGATGTCTAAGTGTCAAAGGTCAACGTTTGACCAAAGTCAAAAGATAAAAATTAGCAGGTGACGAAAAATGACAGATATTGTCTCAAATTTATCTCATAAATTAAGACAATCCTTTTCTAACTTAGACAAGCTCTAGTCAGATCAAGTAAAGGTACCTGAGTGAGCACAAATATATTTGGCTCAGTCGAGATAATTTTTAACGATAGTAGAAGGAGAACGTTAGGCTTAATTATATGCTAGCATGATTTTCTTGAACCTAATTAAATCTTATTCAAATCAATTGAACTAGATTAGTCTAATTGATGATATCCAGATCCAAACCCTTATTTATGTGATCCAGTTAGATTCAATTCTGTATGATAATGGGATATGTTGCGATCTCTATCATCGACATCATCGAAACTCCTTTCGATGGATCAGAACTCTTCTGATTCAGACAACTAGAATGATCGATCATCTAAATCATTCTAATTGCTCCCAAAATCCATCCAGTGACACCTAGCAGTATATGGTGGCAATCCCATCAAAACTAAAAATGAACCTCTTGGTGCAGCTACCTATGTGTGATTAAGTTCTTCTATCTTGAGCCCGATCAGATTAGGGTTAAGGTGAACTCGTATCAAACCCTAATTTCTATCATATGATTTAATCATTCGATTCAAGTTCCGAATGTGAAAACCTTAAATAGAAACTCTTTCTATTATTTCACTCTACCATGGCCATGGGCTTATGGACTTGATTCTCATGATCATCATAGGGCTGCTCCTCTATCACCGAGGTAGATAGATTTTCTCTTGATGCAATCCAATTTCCTACAATGAACATGCTATAGCCAACATACACCTCAGGGAATTTTGAATGGCTAGGAGATCGAGTCATGGTGTAGTCAAACTATAACACCCTCAAGGTGAACTGTTGATGCACCTCAGGTCAAAGAACCAGACACACCACTATAGCATTTCGAGTCAGTCATCGACGAGAAGGTAGACTTTCCTTAATGACTACTCGAGGTGGTCACGCTCAGTGCCCTCATTCTCTAACGAGTACCTGTACTCTCGCTCTGGTGTCTCCACACCATAGACTCAAGACTCATCTACTATAAAGAAGCGATTGTACACCAACCTTCTAGATCAATCACCATCCTCATGATGATCCTATGGTCGGAAGCATTTTATGAGTTAATAATGATTATTCATGTCTTAAATTTTCAACTCTTGAAAATATGAATTATCATTACCATTAACTCAAAGGATGTATCACAGACACTAAATACACATTTGTGATAGAAAATAATCCCATTTTATTATTTATAGTCAAAATTATAATTTTGCCCCTAGAAGTGTATTACAAGTGTCAGCCAATTCTGGCTTCTAGGGCACATATATCTAACAAACTCCCACTTGATCCTAAAGCCAATTGGCTACAAATCTAAGTCCCATCTTCTCAAGGTGGGCTTCGATCTTCTGCTGGCCCAACGGCTTTGTAAGTGGGTCTGCCACATTATCTGCGGAGTTGACTCTCTTGACCTCGACATAACCCTTCTCAAGGTAATCATGGATGAGGTGGTATCGCCGCTCAATGTGCTTGGATTTTTGGTGAGACCTTGGCTCCTTAGCAAGGGCTATGGCACCATTGTTGTCGCAGTATAGAGGAATGGCATCTGATGGCATTACTCCAATTTCTGCAGCAAACTTCTTGTACCAGAATGCTCCTTCACAGCTTCTGATGCAGCGATATATTCTGCTTCCATGGTGGAATCTGCTATCACAGTTTGCTTGAACTCTTTCAACTGACAGCACCACCATTGCACACAAACAGACTCCTAGATGTCGACTTTCGATCATCTACATCGGACATAAAATCCGAGTCTGTGTATCCCTGGACTTGGAGTTCTCCATTACCAAAGACCAACATCATATCCTTAGTTCTTCTCAAGTACTTAAGGATACATTTCACAGAAGTCCAGTGTTCTTCACCTGGATTTGACTGATATCTGCTTGTGACACTCACAGCATGGGCTATATCAGGTCGTGTACATAGCATGGCATACATGAGGCTCCCTATTGTAGAAGCATAAGGGATCTTGCTCATGCGTTCTATTTTCCTCAGGTGTGCTAGGGCACATCTTCTTGGAAAGATGAATACCATGTCTGAAGGGTATTAATCCCTCTTAGAGTTTTTCCATACTAAACCTCTTTAGTACTTCCTCTATGTACATCTTCTGTGAAAGTCCTAGCATCCTATTCGGTCTATCCCTATAGACCTTAATTCCTAGAATAAAGGATGCTTCACCTAGGTCTTTCATGGAGAATTCTTTGGACAACCATATTTTAACTATTGTCAACATGGGAATATCATTTCCCAATAAGGAGGATGTCATCCACGTACAATATGAGGAAGACAACAATGCTCCCACTGACCTTTTTGAAAGACACATGGTTCCTCTTCATTTTTGATGAAACCAAACTAATTTTGATCACATCATTGAAACGAGTGTTCCAGCTCCGAGATGCTTGCTTAAGTCCATATATGGACCTTTGCAGCTTGCAAACCTTGTGATCAGTATCACTGGATGTGAAACCTAGCGGCTGTTCCATATAGATATCTTCCTCAAGATATCCATTTAAGGAATATCCATTTTCACGTCCATTTGCCATATTTCATAATCGAAATAGGCTGCAACAGCAAGCAATGTGCGGATGGATTTTAGCATAGCTACTAACGAAAAGGTATCCTGATAGTCAATGCCTTCGTACTTGACTATAACCTTTTGCCACTAATCTAGCCTTTGAATGTCTCCACATTTTCCATCTGCACCAATCTTTCTCTTGAAGATCCATTTACACCCAATAGGTACTATACCTTCTGGTGGATCTACCAAGGTCCAGACTTGGTTTGAGTGCATCGAGTCAATTTCTGACTTCATTGCCTCTAGCCATTTCTCGAAGTCGATATCTGATATCGCCTCGTTATAGGTTTTGGGATCATCACCATGAATCACCATTACCTACGAGGAATATTTTCTCTACTTCCTCTGAAAATAATACCTAAGTATCTTTCAGGAAGGACAAAAAACTCTTTTTAATCTATGAGGTGGAGGAGGTAGTGTTCTTATTGGCTCAACCTGATTTGGTTCCAATTGGTCCTTAGCTCGTTATTTTTGTGAGACTTTCTCATCGAAGCTTGATCTGCTTTCCAATGCCGCTATCTTGAATAAACTATTTTTTAAGAAAGATGGCATGTCGACTCACAATCACATTGTGGTCTTCTGAAATGTAGAAATAATATCCTAATGACTCTTTAGGATATCCTATGAATCGAGCTCTAAAAGGACCTAAACTCTAACTTGTCCGCTTGTTGTCTTTTGACATGAGCCGGACAATCCCCAAATTCTGAGATGACTCAGACTTGGTTTCTTACCATGCCATATCTCATACGGTGTGGTAGGAACGGTTTTAGAAGGGAAATCCTATTCAGTAAATATATTGACAGTTAATAATGAGTGTCCCCAAAGAAAATCAGGAAGGTCTGTGAAGCTCATCATGGATCGAACCATATCTAATAGGATCCGATTCCTCCATTCTGAAATCCTATTGAGTTGAGGTGTTTCCTGGTGGAGTCCATTGAGAGACTATGCCATTTTTCTTAAGATAGTCTAAAAATTTTCGACTAAGGTATTCACCTCCTCGATCTGATCGAAGAACCTTAATGGATTTTTTAGTTTATTTTTCTACTTCATGTCTGAATTTCTTAAACTTTTCAAAAGCTTCAGACTTATATCCCATATACCTAGATAGATCATCGATAAAGATAATGAAGTAGACAAAATTGCCTCTAGTCGGCACATCAAATGGGCCGCACACATCAGTATGTACTAGGGCAAGAAGATCCATGGCCCTTTCCCCATGTCCTACAAAAGGGAGTTTAGTCATTTTGCCATTGAAGACAAGATTCATAAATTGGATATGACTCGAAAGTCAATAAACTCAATAGCATGATTTTCTCTAATTTGTTAATCCTATCTTCTACTATATGACCTAGTCTTAGGTGCCATAGATACCTATCATTTGAACTATCCCTAGGTCGTTTCATGACATTCACATTTTGCTCAATATTAAAAATAGATACATCAATATTTAACTGATAAAGATTGTTAATAAGAAAATCACTTGCAATTTTATTTCTTTCATAAAGAATGTTACAATGATCCTTAAGAAAACTAATTACATAGCCTTCTAGTACTAGGCATGAAACAAAAATCAAATTTTTACTTACTATAGGCACATAATAACAGTCTTTTAATACTAAGTCTAAACTAGATGATAGTCGAAGAGGATATGATGGCCGTAATTTTTGCTCCATTTTTTATGCGTAGAATCATCTCACCATCCCTCAGCCTGTTGCTATCCTTAAGACTCTGCATGAAAGTGCACAAATGAGCACTAGAATCAGAGTCAAGCATCCAACTGGATGCAGAGGAAACCATAAGGTTAGACTCAATAACGAGCATACCTCTAGAAGGACCTGCCTCCTTCTTATTCTTTAGGGTGTCCAGGTAAGTAGAGCAGTTTCGCTTCCAGAGGCCGTCATTATTGTAATAAAAATACTTTTTTTTATCAGCGGTCTTCTTTTTCAGCTCTGTCTTTTTCTTCTTTCCTCCTTCCATTTTCTATTTTTTTACAGGCTTCTTCTTCTTTTCAAAAGACTTTCTCTTGAAAGAAATCCATTCCATAGCAAGCACTAAGCCTTTAGAATCTTTCATGGAAAGCTCAGTAGTAACCAGCATATTTATAAGTTTGGCCAAAGAATTTTGAAGTTTATGCATATGGTAGTTCATGATAAATTATCCATATGCATCAGTCAAGGATTGCAAAATTATATCATTCTGCAGATTCAGTTCTAACTTCACTTTGAGCTTCTCAAGCTCTTCCAAGTTCTTGATCATCATCAGATAATGATCTTGGACTGACTGCCCATCATGCATTTTAGCCTTGAAAAATTATTTAGTGACTTGATACTTGGCTGCATGCGACTCTGTTCACCAAACATCTCTTGTAGGTGAGCCAACATTTGGCAGACAGTCCTGATATCTTCATGTTGGCACTGAAGCTCATCAGACATCGAGCCCAACATGTAATATCTGATCCTTGTTATCTTCGTCCGTCCACTTATCAAGAGACGCTCTCTATTCAGCGGATGGACGAGCTGGTAAGGTGGGAAGGGTCCTGATCCAATACATGAGTTAACTTCTTAGAATCCCAAAATAATTTTGAAGTTTCGGAGCCAATCTTTATAATTAGGGTTCGGTCAGTCTATGGGTGTCCAGGATACGTGCTAGTGGATTGGACGCAGATATTTTTCTGTAGAGAGTCAAAGTTTCTAGTTAGATATTATAATTAAGACTTGACCAATTTATTTAGAACTTTTATTTTTAAATAAATTAGCTTCCACTATTTTCTTGAATTCCTACACTCTCTTTGTAGAGATACAAAAATCTTTACGATTAATAATTTCTAGTGGATGGTGCAGGTCCCACCAACTGACTCATCACCTCACCTAATAGTTATTGGTGATGGGTTAGCCAATGAGTGAACAACTCTTGTTCAATGATTCTCTAATCATGGTGCACCCAAACTTGATCTCTAATTCATGAATCTCACCATGCCTAAAATATTGATCCACTCCTTAGTTAAGTCAGACCCACCATTTGCATAGATTGGATTTCCTAATTGAGTCTCTCATCCTATTCGAAATATTGAGCCCAATCTATCCTCCAGTCCGATAGCATCCAATGCCTAATAGATATGGTTGCATCTTTCTGGTGCAACTGAACCACTGTAACCAGCCGAGAACAATCAACCCTGGAAAGGGCTCGCACATCTACAATGGTGGAAGATCTTAGACTTAATCTTTTCTTAGAAAAATTTGATTTAGATCTCATTAAACTAGACTTGACATAGTCATAACCATTATGACTAACCTAGTGGCATGGGTTAGCTCAGATTATTGACCATCTCAAATCAGAACTGAGCCAATAAATATGGTCAGGTAAGTGAGATCGATGGAAGGGATATGCCATTAACTCGATAAGAATCGCATTCGAGTTGAGTAGCTCTCAATTAAAAACTAGTCGATCGTATCTGCCAAACTTATCCTTAGACACCAAATTATTGAGCCAAAATCAATCGGATTAGCCTACAATCCAGACTCTAACCACTGAGCCTAATTAGATCTTAGCTTGATCGATCACTCATGTGACTCGATCTTGATCCAGACTTAATCCTATTAGGCTGATCAATTTAAGCATTATTGATCCCATCTAATCAACTCTTGATTCGGTTTGATCAACCGCTTAGACCTAATTGAGCTATCCAAGCCCGAACCCAATATTATGAATATATCTTAGATATAAAATTTTTAATTTTAGATCTAATTAATATTTTATAATCTTAATTCTTAATTAAGTTTAGGAATTTCATAAATAAAATATGTATATTAAATTCTAGGATTTTAGGATCTAGAATTTTGTAGAAAGTAAGTTCTTGATTTTTGATTAAGGATGAATGCGCAGCACCCCTACACATCATAAGAACATTCCATCGAATGGGAGGAGAGAATATTTAAATTTTACTTTGTTCTTATGACCAGATGGCCAAGAGGAACACCTTAATCAAAAATATACAAAACTACAAAACTAGTTAGATCTACATCATATATCTTATATACAAAAATTGATCTAACTATGAACATATTTTGCATACATCTCATGTATCATATCATGCATATTTTTAGATCTAAATTATCTCATAATGATCTAAAAAATTAGATTTAAATTGATCACATCAAAATAAATTTTAATCTAGATAATTATATAGAACTATTCTACAACTAGTCTAAACATACATTCATCATATCTCATATGATACAAAAATTAAATATTTTTATTTTTTATTTTTTTATATCTTATTATAATAATTATAATATCAAAAAATAATAAATAAATAGATCTAAAATTATAATTTAATTAAATTAAATTATGAATATGCAAGACTATGTATAGAATAGTTCTATTATACATCTTATAAAACTTAGATCTAAATTATTTAATTTTAATTTTTTTAATTTTAGATCTAATTACATCTCATGTGACATATAAAATCTCCTATTTAATAAATTAAAAATAAATTTAAATAAGATATAAATAATTTTTAGAACCTAGCTCTAATACCAGTTGAAGAAAAAATCCTGATTTTTTTATTCAGATTCGTTCAGATCTGATTGGATCAAGAGAGATATTTTAAAAATTTTTCTCATTAATCTAGATTAGATCTAAGATATTTTAGATCTAATTTTATAAATCTAATAAATAAAAATAAAAATAAATTAAATTTGATTTAATTTATATCTTGATGTTGGGTAATCAGATTATCCTTTGATGATCCTACTGTTTGCCTGAGGTTCTGGATCTAGCCATGCAAGCGTCTGACCTCTATCGATATCCACTCAAGCTGGATCTGAAGATCTTCTTCTTTTTTATCATCTCTTCAAATATCAAATCTTAATCTAATTTGGAGGATCTTCAAAACTCTTTTTAAAGATCTGCAGTCATCTCTACAGTAGTGCTGTCTTCTTTCTTTCTCGTCATCTTTTTTTTGCTTGGATCACACCAAACTGGAGAGCAAAATTTCTTGGGCATAGAGAGGAGAGAGAGGATCAGAAGTTGGCATAGAGGAGGGAGAGGGACAGCCTTGGGGCATGGGCTAAGAGAGAACTCTTTTAAAGTTAGGCGCAAATAGGATTTATATAGATCCTGCTGTGCCATGTAGTGCCACATCATCTCGATTAATCACGTTGCTTCGTGCAATCAGATCTAAATCTGATTGATGGAATGACATCACCTGATCCAATCAGTTGAGAGCCCACTCAATTCATCCTTAGATGGCACCTAAGACTAGTCAAAGTCTATTCCCAGGTTCCACCTAAGTAGAATCCAAGAAGCAACCTGGAGTCCCATCTATATGGGACTCCAGGCATCCCTATCCATGGGCGCATGCCTCCCTAGGTATGCACCCCCTTTTTTCTAATTTCTAGCAAAAGGACAAGCCTCTATCTGCTCTCCTATGGGTGTATGACACATGGGCATATGTCTAAGTATCAAAGGTCAATGTTTGACCAAAGTTGAAAGATAAGAATTAGCAGGTGATGAAAAATGGCAGGTATTGTCTCAAATTTATCTCATAAATTAAGATAACCCTTTTTTAACTTGGACAAGCTTCAGTCAGATCAAGTAAAGATACTTAAGTGAGTATAAATATATTTGGCTCAGTCGAGACAACTTTTAATGATAGTAGAAGGAGAACGTTAGGCTCAATCGTATGCTAGCACGATTTTTTTGAATCTAATTGAATCTTATTCAAATCAATTAAACTGGATTAGTCCAATTGATGATATCCAGATCCAAACCCTTATTTGTGTGATCCAGTTTGGTTTAGTTCTATATGGTAATGGGATATGTCGTGATCTCTATCATCGACATCATCGAAACTTCTTTCGATGGATCAGAACTCTTCTGATTCAGATAACTAGAATGATCGATTATCTAAATCATTCTAATTACTCCCAAAATCCTTCAGTGACACCTAGCAGTATATGGTGACAATCCATCAAAACTGAAAATGAATCTTTCGGTGTAGCTATCTGTGTAATTAAGTTCTTCTATCTTGAGCTTCAATCAGATTAGGGTTAAGGTGAACTCATTAAACCCTAATTTTTGTCATATGATTTAACCATTCGATTCAAGTCCGATGTGAAAATCTTAATAAAAACTCTTTCTATTATTTCACTCTGCCATGGCCATGGGCTTATGGACTTGATTCTCATGATCCTCATAGGGCTGCTACTTATCCATCGAGGTAGATAGATTTTCTCTTGGTGCAATCCAATTACTACAATGAATATGCTATAGCCAACATACACCTCAGAATTTCAAATGGCTAAAAGACCGAGTCATGGTATAGTCAAACTATAACACCCTCAAGATGAACTGTCGATGCACCTCAGGTTAGAAACCAGACACACCACTACAGTTTTGAGTTAGTCATCGATGAGAAGATAGACTTTCTTATGACTGCTCGAGGTGGCCACACTCAATGTCCTCGTTCTCTAACGTATACCTATACTCTTGCTTCGATGTCTCTACACCATAGATTCAAGACTCATCTACTATAAAGAATCGATTGTACACCAATTTTCTGGATCAATCATCATCCTTATGATGATCCTACGGTCGGAAGCATTTTATGAGTTAATAACGAAAATTCATGTCTTAAATTTTCAACTCTTGAAAATATGAATTATCATTATCATTAACTCAAGGGATGTATCATAAACACTAAATACACATTTATGATGGAAAATAATTTATTTTGTTATTTATAGTCAAAATTATAATTTTATTTCTAGAAGTGTATTATAAGTGTCAGCCAATTCTGACTTCTAGGGTATGCATATCTAACAGCAGGCACATAATAACAATTCCTAAGTATTAAATCTAAGCCAGACGGTAGTCGAAGAGGATAGATTTCTATAGCCACAGCAATAATTCTTGCTCCATTTTCGATGCATAGGATCATCTCACCATCCCTCAACCTCCTGCTATTCTCAAGATCCTGCATAGAAGTGCATAAATGAGCACTAGAATCAGAGTCAAGCATCCAACTAGATGCAAAAAAAAATATAAGGTTAGATTCAATAACGAGCATACCTCGAGAAGGATCTGTCTTCTTCTTATTTTTTAGGATGGCCAAGTATGTAGAACAGTTCCACTTTCAATAGCCGTCAGTATTATAATGAAAATACTTTTCTTTGTCAGCAGCCTTCTTCAGCTCTGCCTTTTTTTTCTTTCCATCTTTCACCTTCTGCATTTTTACAGACTTCTTCTTCTTTCCAAAAGACTTTCTCTTAGAAAAAAGTCCGTTCCATAGCAAGTACTGAGCCTTTAGAATCTTTCATAGAAAGCTCAGCAGTAATCAGCATATTCATAAGCTCGATCAGAGTATTCTGAAGTTTATGCATATAGTAGTTTATGATGAACTGTCCATATGCATTAGTCAAGGATTGCAGAATTATATCATTCTGTAGATCCTGGTTTAACTTCACTCTAAGCTTCTCAAGCTCTTTCAAGTTCTTGATCATCATTAGACAATGATCTTAGACTGACTGTCCATCACGTATTTTAGCCTTAAATAGTCATTTAGTGACATGATATCTGGCTGCATGACTCTATTCATCAAACAACTCTTATAGGTGAGCTAACATTTGGCAGATAGTCTTGATATCTTCATATTGGCACTGAATCTCATCAGACATCAAGCCCAATATGTAGTATCTGATCTTGTTATCTTCATCCATCCATTTATCAAGAGACGTTCTCTATTCAGCAGATGGATAGGCTGGTAAGGTGGGGGGATCCTGATCCAATACGTGAGTTAACTTCTCATAACCCAAAATGATTTTGAAGTTTTGGAGCTAATCCTTATAATTGGATCCGATCAGTCTATGGGTGTCTAGGATACGAGCTAGTGGATTGAATGCAGACATTGTCCTTTTTCCTATAGAGAGTCAAAGTTTTTAGTTAGATTTTATAATTAAGACTTGATCAATTTATTTAGATATTTAATTTTTAAATAAATTAGCTCTCACTATTTTCTTCGAATCTCTATACTTTCTCTGTAGAGATGTGAAAATCTTTATGATTAATAATTTTTAGTGGATGGTGCAGTTCCACCAACTGACTCATTACCTCACCTAACAGTTATTGGTGATGAGTTAGCCAATAAGTGAACAACTCTTATCTAATGATTTTTTAATCATGGTGCACCTAGGCTTGGTCTCTAATTCATAAATCTCACCATGTCTGAAATATTGATTCACTCCTTAGTTAAGTCAAATCCACCATTTGCATAGATTGGATTTCTAATTAGATCTTTCATCGTATCCAAAATATTGAGTCCAATCCATCCTTCAGTCCGTAGCATCCAATGTCTAATAGATATGGTTGCATCTTTTCGATGAAAATGAATCATTATAACCAATCGAGAACAATCAATCCTGAGAAGGTTCCGTATATTTATAATGGTGGAAGACTTTAGACTTAATCTTTTCTTAGGAAGATTTGATTTAGGTCTCTTTAAACTTAACTTGACATAGTCATAACCATTATCACTAACCTAGTAGCATGGGTTAGCTCGGATTATTAGCCACCTTGGATCAGGATTGAGTCGACAAATATAGCCAGATAAGTGAGATCGATGGAAGGAATATGCTATTAACTCGACAAGAATGCATTCAAGTCGAGTAGCTCCCAATTAAAAATTAGTCAGTCGTATCTGCCAAACTTATCTTAGACACCAAATTATTGAGCCAAAACCAATCGAATTAGCCTACAATCTAGACTCTAACCACTAAGCCTAATTAGGTCTTAACTTGATCGATCACTCATGTAACTCGACCTTGACCCAGACTTAATCCTATTAGGTTGGTCAATTTAAGTACTCTTGATCCCATCTAACCAACTCTTGATTTGGTTTGATCAACCGCTAGACCTAATTAAGCTATCCAAGTCCGAACCTAATTTTATGAATATATTTTAGATCTGAAAATTCTTAATTTTAGATCTAATATATTTTATAATCTTAAAACTTAATTAAGTTTGGGATTCATAAACAAAATATATAAATAAAATTTTAGGATTTCAGGATCTAGGATTTTGTAGAAAATAAGATTTTAATTTTTTATTAAGGACAAACACACAGCACCCCTACACATCATAAGAACACCCATCGAATGGGAGGAAAGGACCTTTAAACTCTTTTTTGTTCTTATGATTGGACGGTCAAGGAAAATGTCTTAATCAAAAATATGATGAATTACAAAACTAGTTAGATTTACATCATATATCATATATAAAAATTGATCTAACTTAAAAGTATGTTTTGCATATATCTCATATATTATATCATGCATATTTTTAGATCTAAATTATCTCATAAATATTTTAAAAATAAAATTTAAATTTGATCATATCAAATTAAATTTATTCAAAACAACTTTATAGAACTATTCTACAACTAATCTAAACATGAATCTATCATATCTCATATGAACAAAATTAAATAACCTTATTTTTTTATTTTTTAAATTTAATTATAATATTTATAATATTAAAAAATAGTAAATAAATAGATTCTAAAAATTATAACTAATCAAATTAAAATTATGATTATGCTAGACTATACATAGAATAATTTTATTCCTAGTCTAGTCATGCATCTCATACATCTTAAATCTAGATTGTTTAATTTTTTTAATTTTTGATTTTAGATCTAATTACATCTAATGTGATATCTAAAATTATCTAATTATTATATCAAAATTAAAATAAAATTAGATCTAAAAAATTTTGAAAAATCTGGCTCTGATATCAGTTGAAGAAAAATATCCTATTTCTTAGATCAGGTTTGTTCATATCTGATTGAATCAAGAGAAATATTTCAAAAAAAATTTCTCTTAGATTCAAATCAGATCTGAGACTCTTCAAATTTAATTTTATTGATCTAATAAAATAAAATAAAATAAAATTAATTAAATCTAATTTAATTATATCTTTGTTATGGATAATCCTATTATTCTGTGATGATTCTGATGTTTGCTTGAGATTCTGGATGTAGCTACGTAAGTGCCTGACCTCTATCGGTATCTACTTGGATAGAATCTGAAGATCTTCTTCTTCTCAATCTATGCTCCAAAAATTAGATCTAGATCTGATCTTGAAGGTCTTCAAAATGCCTTTTGAAGATTAGTTGTTGTCTCTTGCAGCAGTGCTGCCTTCTTCCTTTCCTATCATCTTTCTCTTGCATGGATCGCATCAAACTCGAGCCCAAAAAATCTTGGATGTGGATAGGAGAGAGAGGATCTGAAGGTGGCATGGAGAGGGAGAGAGAGAAGTCTTGTGGTGTGGGCAAAGGGTAGAATCTCTCAATCTTAGGTGCAGACAGGATCTATATAGATTCTGTTGCGCCATGCAGTGCCACATCATCCCGACCAATCATGGCTCTTGATGCAATCAGATCTAAATCTGATTGGTGGGATGACATCATCTGATCCAATCAGATTAGAGTTTCTTACAAACCTTCTTAAGTGGTGTCAATACTGATTAAAGAGGACTTTTTGGCGCCATCCAAGTTGAAAGCATGAAGCAACCTGAAGTCCCATATAGATGGGACTCCAAGCGTGATCCTCATGGGGCGCACGCCTCCCTTGGCATGCACCCCCTCCCTTTCTGCTTTTTAGCAGGGGGATAAAGTTTCATGTTCTCTCCTATAGGTGTATGACATATGGGCAGATGTCTAAGTATCAAAGATCAACGTTTGACCAAAGTCAAAGGACAAGATTTAGTAGGTGACGAAAAATGACAGGTATTATCTTAAATTTATCTCATAAATTAAGATAACCCTTTTCTGACCTAGACAAGCTCCAATCAGACCAAGTAAAGATTTTTGAGTGAGCTCAAATATATTTGACTCAGTCGAGACAAGTTTTAATGATTGTTGAAGGAGAATATTAGGCTCAATCATATGCTAGCATGATTTTCTTGAACCTAATTGAATATTATTCAAATTAATTAAATTGGGTTAGTCTAATTGATAATATCTAGATCCAAATTTTTATTTGTGTGATCCAGTTAGGTTCAATTCCGTATGGTAATGGGATATGTCACGATCTCTATCATCGACATCATCGAAATATCTTCCAATGGATCAGAACTTTTCTGATTCAGACAACTAGTATGATTGATCATCCAAATTATTCTAATTGCTTCCAAAATCCATCAGTGATACCTAGCAGCATATGGTGGCAACCCATTAGAACTGAAAATGAACCTCTTGGTGCAGTTATCTGTGTGATTAAGTTTCTCTATCTTGAGCCATGATCGGATAAGGATTAAGGTGATCTCGTCAAACCTTAATTTTCATCATATGAATTAATCATTCGATTCAAGTCTAATATGAAAACCCTAATAGAAACTCTTTCTATTATTTCACTCTACCATGGCCATGGTCTTATGGACTTGATTCTCATGATCATCATAGAACTGCTCCTTATCTGTCGAGATAGATAGATCCCCTATTAGTATAATCTAATTTCTACGATGAATATGCTATAGCCAACATATACCTCAGGATTCTGAATGACTAGGAGATCGAGTTATGGTGTAGTCAAACTATAACACCCTCAAGGTGAACTATTGATGCACCTTAGGTTAAAGAACCAGACACACCATTGCAGCTTCGAGCCAATCATCGATGAGAATGTAGACTTCCTCATGACTGCTCGAGATAGTCACGCTTAGTGCCCTCATTCTCTAACGAATACCTATACTCTCGCTCTGATGTCTCTACACCATAGACTCAAGACTTATCTATCCTAAAGAAGTGATCGTACATCAACCTTCCGGATCAATCATCATCCTCATGATGATCCTACGATCGAAAGCATTTTATGAGTTAATAATAAAAATTTATATCTTAAATTTTTAACTCTTGAAAATATGAACTATCATTACCATTAACTTAAGGAATGTATCACAAACACTTACAAATACACATTATGATAGAAAATAATTTATTTTATTATTTATAATCAAAATTATAATTTTATCTTTAGATATATATTATAAGTGTCAACCAATTCTGACTTTTAGGGCACACGTATCTAACACTTCATGCCTAAGATAGCCGGCTCCATGCCCGAGACATCTGGCTAGGATCCTCCCCCAGTCGGCTCGACCACGGTCTGAGTCGACTCGACTGCATATCCAAGCTGGCTCGATTACGTATCCAAATCGACTCGACTGTGTGCCATTCTCTCGATCACTCCCTCTCTTCCTCTCTTGATCTCTCTCGTCGACGATGGCGACAAGGTCGAATCCCTTTCTTCCAGCTTTTTTATCTCTCGATCTTCCTCTCTCTCTCTCTCGATCTCCCTCGTCGGCGAGGTCGGATCCCATCCCTCCCTCTCACACTCTCTCGATCTTCCTCGCTGGCGAGGTCGGACCCCATCCCTCCTAGTGATGCCGACGAGGTCGGACCCCTTCCTCCCTCTCTCAATCTCCCACTTTTTCTCTCTCGATCTTCCTCGTCGGTGAGGCCAGACCCCTTTCCTTTCAATGATGGTGGCGAGATCGGGCAGAACCCCCTCCCTCCCAATGATGGCGGCGAGGTCAGATCCCTTCCTCTCTCAAGTACAGATCCATCGAGTATTCAGATTTGGATTCGATACCAATAATTAAAATTGAGTCCAGATCTGAATATCTAGATTTTGATCTAAATCCAATCTATTGATAGATCTAGTCTACAACCATCGACATGGCACGGCCCAAGGCTACCGCCATGGCACGGCCCAAAAACTACGGCATGCAAATAATTATAATATTTATAATAAATATTTATAATATTTATTATAAATATTTTATAAATTATTATAAATATATATGATTAATAAATAATATTATAAAATTAAAAAATATATATACCTATGGCTATAGAAAGTGGATCGCATCGAAAGCTCCGAAGATCGTCGACGATGATACTAAAGGAGGACGATAGTACTAGAGGTAACCTACGAAATAAAAGTAAGATAGTGAGATAGAAAAAAGAAAAAAAAAGAAAAAAAGAGATAGCAGGGACGTCGGGGGGGGGCTAGGGAGGGGCACAGTGACGAGGAGGCCGAAGAAGGTTTCACACTCGACCGAGAGGGGTCAGAATGGTGGTTGTGGTGGGGGGGTTTCGTGGGGTCGAAGGAGGTCGAATGGGGTTTCATCGGAAGGGCGGTTCGCTGTGGACCAAGGGAGGGTCGAATGGAGGGACGGAGGGTGGGTTTCGTAGGGGTCGAGCGAGGATGGAGGGGGATTCGTCGGAGGGGGGTTTCGCAGGGGGCCAAGGAGGATCAGATGGGGTTTCATCAGAGAAAGGATTTCATCGGGGGCCGAGGGAGGATCGGATGGAGGGTGGGGGGTCGGGTGGAGGATGGCAGGTGGTGGGGAGGGGTGGCCGAGTGGGGGTGGCGGGTGGCGGGAGGGGCAGTCGGAGATGGGGGGCCAAAGAGGGAGAGGGAAGGAGGGGCGGCATCGATCGAGGGGGAAGGAGGGGCGACGCTGGTCGGGGGGAGGAGGGGCAATGCCAGTCGGAGGGTAGGAGGGTCGACGCTGGCAGGGGGGAGGAGGGACAATGCCGATCGGGGGAGGAGGAGGGACGACGTTGGTCGGAAGGACGAGCCTCACCGACGATGAAGAGGAGGGGGAGAGAGAGAGAGCGAGAGAGATTGAGCATGCACGAAAGAAAAAAAAAATTGAGAATTTTTAATCTAACCTACGGTAGTGATTTTCGAACCGCTGCCATAAATCTACCATAGCGATTTTCGAACCACTGTCATAAATCTACCATAACAGTTATCGAACCGCTGTCATAGATCTATGGTAGCGATTATCCAAAACTACTGTAATAGATCTATGACAGTAGTTCTATAACCACTGCCGTAGATTTATAGCAACGATTTTGATAACCACCATCATAGATGAAAAATAATTTTTTTTTATTTTTTATCTAAATATTATATAATTTTAAAATTTAATATCCATCTTCACCATTTATTATCTAAATAGTTATCATTAGAATATCGTCGTAAAAGATCGCCTCAATCCGATGGCCCTAGCTTCATCAATCAGAAAAATTTAATTTCGACGATCACGAATGATGATGCAATGATCTGATAGATGAAG
Source organism: Cocos nucifera (assembly GCA_006176705.1). NCBI lineage: Eukaryota > Viridiplantae > Streptophyta > Magnoliopsida > Arecales > Arecaceae > Cocos > Cocos nucifera. Next base: position 4,152,944 of record QRFJ01000003.1, on the reverse strand, counting down.
ATCTTTGATGGCTCTAAAAATCTGCAATGATGATCTCGATGATGTTTGTAGCATACCATCAAAATTTTACTTCAATCGGAATCATTATCATGGTCAATTTAGTATGGAATAATTTCGATCGTTAAATTAGAAACAAGCGATCAAAGGGTTAAACGGCATCTGATTATGAGATAATTTTTTAGTTAAATAATTTTTATTATAATTTTAAATATTTTATACGATGATGATAGTAAAATTTAAATTATTTTTATATAAACTATTCATGTTAAGCAGATATTGCAAAAGCACGAGCATAACAATCAATGAAGTTTCAGAATGATTATCAGGAGATGTATAATTTTAGATCGTTCTTTATCTCATGAGTTGAATTTTATAGTCATCACTATAAAAAATGATTAAAGTAGTAGCCAAGATCATTTATAAAAAAAATTATCTCATAATCGGATACCGTTTAATCCTTTGATCAATCGTTTATCATTTAACGGTCGAAACTAATTTATACTAAATTGATCAAAATAACGATATCCGATTGAAGTAAAACTTTGATAGTACACTAAAAACATCACCGAGATCATCGTTGCAGATTTTTGGATCCATCGAAGATCTCCATCTATTAGATCATCGTATTATTATTTATGGTCGTCAAAATCGAATTTTTTTGATCGATGAAGCTATGGCCATCGGATCGAGATGATCTTTTGCGATGATATTCTAATGATAATTATTTAGATAATGAACGATGAAGATGAGCATTAAATTTTAAAATTATATAATATTTAAAAATAAAAATAAAAAAATATGGCAGCAGTTACAATTAACCACTGTCATAAATCAGATTATAGCAGTGGTTCTTACTAACCGCTGCTATAGATCTGACTTATGGCAGTGGTTACAATGAACCACTGCTATAGGTTGACCTATGGCAATAATTTTTTATAACCGCTGCTATAGGTTCGACCTACGGCAGTAATTTTTGTTAACCACTGCTATATGTCGGACCTATAGCAGTGGTTACAAAAATTGCTGCTATAGGTCCAACCTATAGCAACGGTTAACGAAAATCGTTGCCATAGGTGCTATGGCAGCAGTTTCGAAAATCGCTGCCATAGGCCATTTTTGTAGTAGTGACATGTTCTATCAATTGTTATGAAATTAGATCTTTTTGATTTACGAATGTGGAATATTTATTATGAATTGAGATCAATAGTGCTTATGGGATCTTAAAGTTGTAACAAAATTTTAAAGCCTTAGATTTTTTTATGATTTTGCCCTAAGAAGTATGCGGTCATTATGTATCCGATCCAGGTGCTGAGTTTAGAGTATGATAAAATTGTATCAGAGCTTAGATTATGATTACTTGGGATTGTGATATAAGTGACTAGAGCATGACATAAATAATATTGAAACTTAGGTTTATGATTGCTAGGGATGTGATAAAGATGATTCATAGGATTTGGATGGATAATTTATATCTTGAATTATAATTTTAGGAATTGATAATCTACGATCTTATTGGTTCAAAGATTATTTAGCAAATTTAAAAAATTTGCTAGATTAAATTAGAGTATGCAGCAAAAATATGGTGATTTAAGTGAAGATGCTACGATAAAGGATTTGAATTTTTTTCTTAATAAAGAGGATAATTTAGGAGTTCGAGGATAAAATAAGAAATTTAGTATTTTTTATAATATACTAATTTCGAGGATGAAATTATTTTAAGAAGAAGAAAATATAAAGATCTGATTTTTTTCATACTGATTTTAAAGCAAATAAAAAGAAAAAAAAGGAGAGTCCCGATTGGACTTTGTCTCTTCCTCCAAGTCCATCATGAGATAATTTTTTAGTTAAATAATTTTTATTATAATTTTAAATATTTTATATGGTGATGATAGTAAAATTTAAATTATTTTCGTATAAATTATTCATATTAAGCAGATATTGCAAAAGCACGAGTATAACAATCAGTGAAGTTTTAGAATGATTATCAGGAGATGTATAGTTTTAAATCATTCTTTATCTCATGAGTTAAATTTTATAATCACCATCATAAAAAATGATTAAAGTAGTAGCCAAGATCATTTATAAAAAAATTATCTCATAATCGGACACCGTTTGGTCCTTTGATCACTCGTTTATCATTTAACGATCGAAACTAATCTATACTAAATTGATCAAGATAACGATATCCAATTGAAGTAAAACTTTAATAGTATGCTACAAACATCATCAAGATCATCATTGCAGATTTTTGGATCCATCGAAGGTCTCCATCTATCAGATCATTGCATCGTCGTTCGTGGTCGTCGAAATCAAATTTTTCTGATCGATGAAGCTAGGGCCATCGGATTGAGGCGATCTTTTGCGAAGATACTCTAATGATAATTATTTAGATAATGAACGATGAAGATGGATATTAAATTTTAAAATTATATAATATATATATATATATATATTGCAGTAGTTACAATTAATCGTTGCCATAAATCAGATTACAGTTATAATGAATCGCTGCTATAGGTCGACCTATGGCAGCGATTTTTTTGTAACCGCTGCTATAGATCCGACCTACGGCAATGATTTTTTATAACCGCTGCTATATGTCGGATCTATAGCAACGGTTACAAAAATCGCTGCTATAGGTCCAACCTATGGCAGTGGTTAACGAAAACCACTATCGTAGGAGCTATGGCAGTGGTTTCGAAAACCGCTACTATAGTAAGTACTGTCATAGGCTATTTTTATAGTAGTGGCATAAGGATGGATGCATAATGCAGGTGAAATACATCATCTATATGTGCTCTTTCTATCACCATCCTATATTGATTGGCACACTGGTACCAGCGGGATGTTTGGGCTGTATCTTTTGTGAAAAAGAATGATTGATCTTCTTCCATGGTGCCAATTGTTGGATCATATATTGAACATATCTCAAAGCATTCCAGCCACCTTCTATATAGGTCTCAAAGCGGCCAACAATGGATACTACAAAAGAAGGTGAATCATTCTTCCATGTGGAAGATACAACCTGAATCCATTGGTGGGTGATTTAATTAAAATCCAATGCGCTGAAGAGGATCCAAAGTGTCATGTTTGCCCTAGTTCATAAACAAAGAAAAGAAGAAAAAAATGTAGCTCAATTGCTAAACATGTTTGTAATCAATGATTACTATGTCGCAACAAGGCTACTGCAGTTCGACATCCTTAACGATGGACAAGAGAAAGGAGGGGCTAGGGCACATGGAAAACCTACTAATTAATTAAACCCTGATCATGTCCTGAAAACTTCAAGCAGGCCAACTCAGCAAGGAGGACTAGAGACAAACACGAGAGTGGATGGGTGGTTCGTTGTTTGGCAATGATAGATGGTAGGGCTTTGCATGTGAATAGAAGTGTACGTGATTTGGCCCTGTGGCCTGAGGACAACGCCAGAGCCCTTGAGGCACTGGACCAGCGATATATGGACTCATTGCAAGCCGGAGGAAGAAACAAAGACTACCCACCCATGGATGCTCACATCTCTCATAAGTTGTCGTTCACTCCAAGGTCACGAGATGGTTGCAGGACACTTATTTATATTATCCCCCGTGTCTCTGGCCAGCGCTTGCTAATTCTCGACAGGCAACATGCAAGCTGGTTCGGGCTTTCTTTAATTACGTACTTTGCCGGTACCCGACTTATTATGTCTACCAAAAAGTACTCCAAACACACAATGCTGCTATAAGGCACGATCATGGAGAGAAGACATACGCCGGTGGAGGAAAAATGTTAAAGAATGGAAATTAATAGCTAGACTGCGTTACATTATTATTCTCCATAATAAATATATATAAAATACAACAGTAGTTATAACTGTAGAAACATAACGTATTTAAAATCCTAAAGTCATTCTCTTCTTCTTGAAAGAAAGAATTAAGAGAAGTGCTACGGTACTCTTTACATACTCTTTTATAAAAATAGTAGAAAATATCTTAATCATTCAATATTATATAAAAATAATTAAAAATTTTCTATTTCAACAGATCACCAAACCGATTAATTCTTATTATTTTATCTTGAAAAAGGATTGACTTTCCTAACCCATATTCCCATTCATCACACTGCCTCTTCCTGCGCCGATTGTCCCCACAATCGGCTTGTATGCCCAAACAAGACATTTGGTTCGCCCTCCTGCCTTCTACCTTCCCACACCAGCTGCTTCCCTACACCGAAGATGATCATCTGTTCTTATCCAATATGTATAATGATGAACGATCGGATGATGGCCAAGAAAAACACAAAAACTTGTTTCACGTGAGCTTTCAATAACCCAAGTTGGTTGCGACCCAAAAAGGGTATAATGAATAATATATAAATATAAACAACAATATAAAAATATATGAAAAAAATTAATCATTCATGACTAGCTATCTTGTTTTAATCAAGATAAATAATATTTTGAGCTGCTATATTTAGCCCTGACTGCTTTGTTTGAAGTGGGCACATGTGCCATAGAAGACTATTTGATTAAACTTTTATGGAAAAACGGCATAGTGAATCCCATTGTGGCTTCAATTAGCAAAGAAGAAGAAGAAAAAAAAAACACACACACACCAAAAAAAAAAAAGAAAGAAAGAAAGAAGAAGAAGAAATGAAAAGAAAAGAAGAGAGAGAGAGAGAGAAGATAAGCCACCATAGCAAACTCACTGAAACCACACACACACACACAAAAAAAAAAAAAAAAAAAAAAAAAAGAAAAAAAAAAGAAGGAAGAGAGAGAGAGAGAGAGGATAAGCTAGCCACCATAGAAAACTCGCTGCAACCTATGGTTGCCCCCCTCATCCTCATAGGAAGAGGCCCTGAATTCATCTTAATTTGCGGTATTTTCTTTCAAATATTCAATCAAGACAAGTTTACTAAATAATGCTTCCATTTTCATTCTCAAAGAAATGAAAATTTGAAGTGTCATCTCCTTCTCTTCCAATACCAATCATTCCCTACATAGAACTTGAGGAGGGGCCTACCATTCCTCTTATCCATATTTTGTCCTTTAGTGTGATTGCTAGCTGCGCCTAAGCATAGGGCAGCCGATGCAGCACTTCACCATCATCGATAATGGCCATGACGAAGGAATGATCGGATTCAAAGTAAGTAACGTCTCTTCTTTGTAGAAAGCATGGAGGGGCTGCTAATTTGTAGAAATAGCTTTGGATTCGAAGAAGTCAAAACTCTTTAGTTTTCTTGCAAAATGCTCCAATCCAGAGCAGCGTACGTATGGTTTGGATTGAGAGCTAGCTAGCCTGGTAATACCCGTAGTTCTTACCTACTGTTATACATGCATGTTCTTGGTGTGGGCCTTTTCCATTTTTTATTTTTTTTTATTTTTTATATTTATTCCTTTTCCTTGATTAGAAGTGGGAGTGCCACCCTTTCAAGTTTGAAAGTGATGAAAGCGCAAAATTGTCTACAATATTACCCTCATTTGCGATATCATTTTTTTTTTGCAGAAATCCATCCAACGTGATGGAGGATTTGTTGTGACCCTTACTGGTTATCTATCAAAGCCATGATATCCATATGGATATCCATAATTTGTTACTAAATAGAAATATATATGTTAACAACATCATATCATGGTTGCAAGTGGTAAAAGGTGGGATGTTATCATAAAATAACATTAATGTTTGTTATTTTCTGAAGTTTGATGATAGCATGCGATTTTTCAATGCCACTTTCTGGAGCAATAATAAGCTAGCAATGCTGTGTAAACAATGAAGTGCATAAGACATGCCAAAATTTAAAGTTGGTATTTTTGTTTCTCTTTTCTGATGATTCCTTCTACTTTTTGTGATTTCGTTGAATATTTATGTAGATTTTCCAAATTTTCTTTTCTTAATTTGGTTTCCCACCTAGTCAAATCGCCCTTCCAAGGTGACGAACTCATGAAAATGCCCGTGAGGGATATTTGGAGGCATTCACAACTCACACGCGTTTGCTTAAATCACACGCACATATTGGCATAGCCATGCAGCCTCTCTTTTGACGCTTTCTATGGTGCCCCCTATCACGAGCTGCGGCATATATAGATCCCACAACAAAACTACGCCCCTCTTCCCGTTACCCCACCATCCCTTCTCTCTCTCTCTCTCTCTCTCTCTCTCTCTCTCTCACTCACTCACTTCTTTCTCCCCGGTCCAATAGCGTTTTCTTAATGTTTCCTCCCATGCCGTGAATAGAAGAAATAAGATAATTGCCACCGTTTCTTGCACACGAAAGAAAAAATGGAGTATCCCTGTTAGCAACAAACTATATGAATATTGCAATCGCACTCCTTTGAATATTATTTCCAACCTCTCTTTGTACGTAGCCTCACTGTTTTTTTTAATTTTTTAAAGCTCAGGCAACGGCCTCAATGTTTGCAAGTAAAAATATATTTTATTTACTGATTATCCTTTTTTTTTTTTTTTCTAAATTGCTGCCAGAGGTTCCCGAATATTTTCATCTCAGTTGCTAGTCGAATGCTGAGTTGCACCTTTTTTTTCTTAGGTTGTGGTAAGATTCCACGTGTAAGTTATGAAAAGGTAGCAGGCACTCCTTCAAAAGTTTAATCCTTGAAACTAAAATATAATGATTCAGAATGTCATCTAAAAATTTTTCTCTGCTTAACTATTAATTTAAAACTAGATATGTGCCTGTGTTTTTCTATGTTGCTCATCTTTGAAAGAAATTTTGAAGATTTATATAAAGCCAAGGAGCTTCATTGATATTTTCTGATCATTTTTTTGAATAAGATTTTGGACTATCATAAATGATATCAGAAAGATTTATTTTTATCTAGTCCATGAGTATCTTTTTACTATTTTTTCTGAGCTGAGATCAACTCATCAACATCGCTGTGAAAGATCGATGTTGGATACTTAGATGGGCTCCATTGAATTATTACATCAAATAAAGAGAGCATTAATCCCCCTAACGGACGGTTTGGCAATACCTGCTGCTTAGTCGTTACATAAGATGAGTGGATCGTCACGTAAGATAAAAAAAAAGAGCAATTCGCCTGACAAATATTTTTGGCGCATTTGTTAATGAGACCAAGAAAAAAAACATGGGACACGCTATTAAAATAGTACATGGGTTGTTATTACCACTGCAATTATTGCAGCTGTTGTCATTCCTAGTGCTCGTTGTTATGAACTTACTGGAGCCTTAGAGTTTTATATATTGAGTAGTGCCAAGTTGCTTGTTTTGATGATGCAAATGATTCAAAAGGCAAGCACTCAAATTCGATTACGGGGCCTTACTAAGGTAGTGGCTTTCTTTTTCCGTGGGCTCTTTTGTTGGTATCTAAAAAAAGAGAATGTTTGATCTGATAAATTAATATGGATTGGCATGTGCCATCTTATAATTTCATCAAGCTAAGCTGCATGCATGAGCTAGCGCCAGAAAGCACAAATTTGGAGTGTACTATTATTTTTCCCATTACACTCGGATTAGAAAGATGATGGGAAAACAGTCCTTTTGATGCGTGACTTACATAGGGAGAAAGGCCAACCTGGTCATCTCTCACAGTGGCTTGCTGGCTAGCATTAGAAGAAATCTAAAAGCCAAAATATCACATCAAGTCCTATAATCATAATATATTAATGCAAGCATTGCTATTAATTACTAATTACAGCATAGAATAACAAGGCCGTTAGTTCAAGAAATAAGAAGAATGAACCAATTGAAAGTGGAATTATATCCGTATCACACCTGATCTCTTCCAAAAAAGAAAAAAGAAAAAAAAAAAAAGAAAAAATACATTTAATGAATTTACCACTGGGCATGTGGTCAAATAGGTTGATCCTGAGAGGCATTGGCTCTCGATTCAACCCTCGATCAACAAAGTCTCGGTTTCATGATTTGTTAACTTGGTCTATCTGGGGTTCTAGACTTTGATCTAGGTGGAGTGGAATGGTTATAGGATGGTAGGAATTAGCGTCTCCTGATCTCTGAAAAAGAGAAGAATCAGTAAGATGTGACACGTAATTGATGCCCCGTCGGTTGATTGATCATCATTTGATATTTAATCCCCTATGGATTGAAAGTTTAATTCAAACCCATAGTTCTTAGGTTTTTTAATTTTTAGTCTCTGGTTTTATACAGATGTATACTTTGACTTTTTATAAAATTACAAATAACTATAGGTACAAAGTTATAGGGTGTGTAGGGACAATATAATTATGTATAAAACTAGTGTAAGTATGTATAATATATATGTAAGTATGTGCAAATTTTATATTTTTGTGCGCATGACTGAAACTAAATATTGATGGTCAAAAAAATCAGGTACAAAATGCCAAAAAGAAAAAAAAAAGGATCAAGTGTTAAGTTCTCCTAAATTTATTTGGGTCTTCTCAATCTTTCTTTTAGAAAACAATCATAATATTAAAATAAATAAAATCTTAGCTTATGCTTCTTAGCTAATGCTTCTTATCACGTGATCTTTAGTCACTCATATTTTTCTCTCATGCATTTGCAATTCTTGTAGTGCCAAAATTTAATCATGCTCACTTCTACACTATTTTTTAAAAACTAAATAAAATTATATTTTTGGATAATACGTACCTTGGCTTATATTTAGGACGCATGGCAGCTGGAAGCCACCTCCATTATTATATTTAGCGATGCATTACAAAAATTTTAAAGCGATTAGGATAGGAGGCATTTCGGTGAGCTTCCGTACTGCACCAAGGGTAATTCGGTAATTCTACGCACTACATTATTAATAATTCATGAAGGCGTTGTGTCCTGGAAAACTAAGGCAACTTAGTGGGTGGCAATCAGGTACATATAGATGGGAGACCTCCGCCGTCTAAGCAGTACCCAGAGAGAGAGAGAGAGATTGAGAGAGACAGAGAGAGGGAGGGAGAGATGGTCTCCAGGGAGCAGAAGAAAGCCGCTCTGCATGAGAAGCTGCAGCTCCTTCGTTCTGTTACTAAATCCCATGCAGTAATCTACTTAAATTTCTGAAACTATTTGATTTTTACTGGATTTATTCTTTCTTTTCTTTTATTTTAATTACCATACTTGGTTTTGGTTTTGTAGTTTTAGTTATCAAGTGTATATCTATATTTTATTTCTTAATTGAATATTTCTGACACATTTTGCAATATCATCTACTATATTAGAAGTCCATACTCCACTAGAAATATTAATTCTTTGCCACCAAACTCATCCTAATGCTTTTCTTTTCTGCACTGCCTCTTTAAGCATCCTATTATATATTTATTAATTTATGCAGATAACGATTGTTTGTTAGATTAGAACATTAAATATTTTGAAAGCACTTCATAGTTCAAATGCCAAAATCTCTATAATAGTTCTTCCATAATCGTGTAGTTAATTCTCTTTCTATAGGCCAGTATAATAGCTAATCAAATAAACTTCGAAAATTGTCAGAGTCACAAAGGATATCATTAATTTGTCAACAGAATTCATCTTAAGGTTGCTGCAAATTATGTCCTAATAATTCCCAGCTCTTTCTTCTTTTTTCTTCCATCTCACAGCTAAGCAAAACTTCTATTATAGTAGATGCTTCAAAATATATTCAAGAGTTGAAGGAAAAGGTTGGTGCATGTTCCCAGGACGTTGCAGAAGATAAACCCTTGCCCAGGGTACATTTCAATGCCATCGCCGACATTTCTTCATGTTACTCGCTTGATGGGCTTAACATTCATCAGATCTTCTTATCCTTTAACCTCCATCTATATCTTACTCGCAGGTTACAGTTGAAACCATAGAAAATGGTTTCCTTATCAATGTATTCTTAGAGAAGAGCTCCCCGGGCTTGTTGGTCTCTATTCTGGAGGCATTTGAGGAGCTGGGTCTTGATGTGCTGGATGCTGATGTTTCTTGCGCTGATACATTTCGCCTAGAAGCAGTTGGAGGAGAAGTAAGAACATCCAAAAAAAAAAAAAAAATTCAGAAGGCCTCTTTATTTTAAGAAAAGCACAGGCATAGGAAACATAAAATGAAACAAGTCTTTTTTTTTTGCATAGCATGTAACGATAATGCTTTGGTGGGTTAATTTGCATCAAACATTTAGATAATTTCGAAATCCAAAAAGCGTATTAAATTGATAGCTATACAATACGTCGCATTATATTTTTGGTCTTGCTGCCTGAGCCATACGTACTTTAGGCATGCATCCATGTCTCAAAGAATAGTTTTAATTCTATGCTAGTAGTTTCCCAACAGCATGGATCCATTCTTGATCATTTTTTAATTTTCAAAACATTCTATATAGTCAAGACAACTTAAGGTAGCTAGCTTTCTATATAGTCTACATGTAATTAGTATGCATGGAGAAATACCATTCCGTTGTGGTACTGTGTGTCAGTCTAGGTCTATGTCGGTATGCGTTACTCCAATGCAGGTAGGGTCTGTTAATTATTGTAGCCACCTCCTTGGTGACACCATTCTATCTATCTATCTATCTATATATTTTTTTCTGTTTTTTTCTACACATATTATGATACGACCTTCACCTAAAAGGGTAATCATCATCATCATGAGTCCAATGCACAAAAACATAATGGACCATTATAAATGCAACTAGTGTTACATGAAGTTGCCGTGCATATCAGAGGCAAACATGCATCTATATATTATGAGTACATAAAAATGGACTTGCCAACATTTTCTGAAAATGGACTCATGAACTTGAACATGCATACCTTCAGATATCGATTCAAGTTCATGCCACCTGACAAGAACTGGGGTTTAGATAGTATATATATTACAAGCTAGTATTGGTTTTATTGTATAAAGTCATGGAAGGTCAGAGCTATATGCATGCGTTTGGGTTTCAATATATCGATGCTTTTGCATAAATGCATGCAAAAGTAATTCTCTTGTGTATATGTTTGTGGAAGATTCAGATTTGAAAATTTTTGCAGCAACAAGCTGAGAGCATGGATGCTCAGGTGGTGAGGCAAGCAGTGCTGCAAGCCATCAAGAAATGCACAGAAAGTTAAGAGCAGCAATGATGATAGGAGACTTCTGGCCTTTTGTCTTAAGCGCAAGCTTGCTTTTGGTTTGGAGTCTCTTCCTTTAGTTGTGTGTTTGAAAAATCTATTTAATTAATGATGTTAGGCTCCTCTCTCTTTGGTCAAATAGGTATAAAGAATATGGATAAATGTTAAATTACATAAAGTAAATCTTAAAAGTTGAATAACTTTATGCTTGTAATCCTTGGTTTGACTTGAGTATTATGGATGCATGGAAGGCGAATGCTGTTGGTCAGTTGGGATGTATGAACCGCCTCCAAAGTGAAAGAAAAACCAAGGCAGAAAAAAAGAAGCTTAAACCATTTCAAATCACCGGTGTTCACAAGATGGTGTATTCTCGATGTATTTTTACTATAAATTTCTCAATTGTGGAGATCTAAGGTATCTTTTTGCTCATTCCATTTGGAAAGCCTCTTCACCACAATATATGAAGGTCTTCTTGTCGCTAACTTCAAATAATAAATTACATAAATATATTTGCTAAAAAAAATTGAAATATTAGTTCTGGATGTGCTCTTTGTAGGGCTAATCTGAAGTTTGCAAATCATCTTTTTGTCAGATATATATTCTTTTGTTTGAAGCCCATGGACTACTTTTAAAATTCAGTTAAAGTTGAGAGGTATACCAGCAACTTCTTTAAACTGTGGATAGATTGGAAGCTAAGAAACAAGTCAAACTATTGGGAAGAGCAGGAACAGTTAGTGGCTACTTTCCTCTGAGAGGTTTGGAAGGAAAGGAACAATCAATTTTTTTTGAAGAAGAATGGATCTATCCTAACAGTCTTGTACAACATCTTGTGATGTTATCACAACTGAAAGCACGTATGCAATTTGAAACATATTGACGATCATGAGAGACTATGGAATAGCTTGAAATCCTTGTTATCTTCTACTTTGCTGAATTGACCTACTTTTTGTTAAGATTTCTTTCTCTATTTTGCTGTTGGTTGAGGATGCTGATAGTAAAGCTCTTGTCATGGTTTCTATCTTGACCTCCAATTCTCAATTTCTTATCTAATTCAGAATCTGGTTGGCAGTTTTCGTGTTATTATTAGTTCTTGAGGGCTTCAATGGTGAGGCAGCTACATTTGGATATATAGGTTTTTTTATTGTCATTTTTCTCTGAATGGTCTGCTGGTTATGAAGCATTTGTGTGCTTGGCAAAGTGCTTCTTTCCTCTTGAATTTCTTTGGATCTTCTAGTTATTCTGATCACACTTGTTATCTTGTATTCATTCTGAAAGACTCTTTTTGTTTTTTTGTTTTCCTTCCATCTATCTCTTTGTATATTCTCTACTTTTCCTTTTCATTTATGTAAATTTTTGACTGAATAAAATTTAGGTGGCTATTTTTTAGCTTCCGTTCTCATCCAAAAAAAAAAAAAAAAGGAAAGGAAAGCTTCTTTCATGCAAACCACAATTCATATGCCTGATGTCCAAAAAGTAGTTTGATCATGCAAGATGGTTCTTCTAATACTAATTTTCCAATAGCCATGTAAAACCAGAATGTTTGTTCCATTATGGAACTCTGGTCCTCAATCCCTACAAGTTATTTATTTGAGGTCTATTAGTCCTCCAGCAATCAATTTGCATGGAGTTTTCCCCAAAAGACCCACTTGATTATTAATTTTGCTTTTCTTTTTGCCAAATGATAAATATTTAGGTGATTCAATTGGGAAGAAGGAAGAAATTTTTTGATTCACTCAATCCAAATATCTTGAGAAGATGTGGGGAGAAACATAAAATTTGGTGAAAGCAAGAATGGATTCCTTTTTTTTTTTTTTATTGATTGTCATAAACTAAAATATATTGCTTTTAGTTATAATAATGAGGATTTTGTTCTTGTATAATTTTGGTCGAAATTTTTTTCTAGTTTGAACGGAATTTTATTTTCTGAAACAATATGAGTAATATAAATAAATATAAAATTAAAATTTTATAGAAAATAGATTCAAGTTTTTATATTGACTCTGCCTACTTTGTCTAATTTTTTTTAAAAATTATAAGATGAACCAATTAAAAATCTCTCTTAAAAAAAAATGATCAACTCACTCATTTCAGAGCATGAACGATGAAATTTAGATTTGATTGCTTAATGTGGTGTATCATTTATAGGATGACAATTTGAAAAAATATCCCAAAAAAAAGATATCTTAATTGAGCATTATACGTCATCCAAAAGTTTGGTATGTATTTCAGCTTTTCAATATAGTGGATCTCGCTCTTGGATCATATGCAGCCCTACTTATATCGGCCAAAATAGTCTAATAATCCTCTTTGATTTTTATCATTACATTCTATAGTCTATATAAACGTATATCAAATATTCAAAATATATGCATTGGATCGTCGATAACTGCATTTCAGGAGTCTAGTAAAGAGAAAACCCAAATTGAAAATGAAATGGAGTAACATAGCACCCATACCTCTACGATGAGGTGATCAAGGATCAAATAGATGACTTTCCAATCCCTGAAGCCCTCCTCACTCATGATGCCCCTCGCTGCCAGTCGAAAGGCCTTGGCAAGGGCTGTCAACGACTGGCGAGGAGGAGAGGAGAACCACGTCGATGGAAAAAGAAGCGTCGAAGAGTGTTAGATGAGCAGCGCCAAGAACAAGACGTGGCTCAGTTCGGCCGGCATGGCGATGCCAGCAACGCTATGGTGGCCGGAGAGGGTGAGAGCGACAGCGACGGGGGTGTTAGCGATTGGCAGGGCCGTCAAGCAAACAAGAGTCAAGATAAGTTCTCGCCTTATTCTACATCACGACAATTTGACCGGAATACGCAAAGTAGAGGCGTACTGTCCACCTAAAAACGTGTGTTGGGCCCCATTCCCACTTTAATACCCCGATCAAAACAAAGCCTTAGCGCTCATTTTAGTTAAAAAAAACAGGAAAGATCGGGCTTTTCACAAATTTCTTACGTAAGATTCATGTATTTGTAAATTTTACTTGCTACAGTACGATTACTTTAATGCATATCCACGATATTTATACAAATATGCATTCACTGATTCATGTTTAAATAAGTATATATAAACTTTTATATGTGTGTTGGGTTGGGAACAATTTAGTGATCCTACGATGCAATTATGAGCTAATGCAGCAGGGCGTGTAGGTCATCACGCTGAATTGTGGTAGTATTCAATGAAATCTAGATAGCTAATGTTACAAATGGCTTGGATGATTCCAAGCCATTGGTTGGAAAATCATGCATCACATCAATCAAATATAATTATTTTATAAGTTGGGATGAAAACAAGTCAGGACAGGCTTTGACTCAAATAGGTCGGACTTATATTATAAAATACTAGTCTGAGCCTAATCTGTTGGACTGGTTCAGATTTAAAACGATGCTTGGCCTGTCCTATTTTATGAAATAAAAAAGTCTGATCTAACCTGAAAGCCTATTTAAAAATCTATAAACATTAAAATCTTTAAATAGATTAACAGGTCTAGACCTTCAAGACTTCAGCATAGGTCCAAAGGTCTATCAAATATAACACATGCTACTCTTATACTGGTCTGCAGGCTTTCAGACCAGGTTTTAAAATTTTAGGTCTGATCTATTTATTTAAACAGATTTTTTTAAAAGTTCGTATCTGACTTATTTAAATAAATAGATCAGGCCGACAGTAGACTAGACTGCAGGCTCCTAGTAGGCCATCTGACCTATTTTCATCCCTAATTGTGAGATGCATTAGTCGTGGTAGATCATCATGGACTTGTCATATGCAAGTATAAGCAGCATAATTTAATTCTCATTACATCTTCCAATGAGAGTTTATTTTTTCTTTTGTTTTTCTAAGCAAAATGGTGGGGATACCACCTCGTATTTCATTAAAGATGAAATTGATATAAAAAGCAACAAACAAAAAGAAAAACATTTCTTTTGTTTTTCTAAGCAAAATGGTGAGGATACCACCGCGCATTTCATGAAAGATGAAATTGATATAAAGAGCAACAAACAAGAAGAAAAATATATATTTTTTTATCTTTCTAAGCAAAATGATGGGGATACCACCTCTCATTTTATTAAAGACGAAATTGATATCTAGAGCAACAGAGGAATAGAAGAAAGCAGAAAGGAAGAAGAGCAAATGGCACGGGAATAAACCAGAGAATATAGGCTCGTCCTAGAAAGAACAAGGCACAGAACAAAATAGAGGGTACATCGATACCCTGGGCTGGGCTTAGAACGGACTCGCAAAGAGCTCATCCCTGCTGTCGGCCCTCTTCATTCCAAGGCCCAATATAGCATGACTTTTAATCCTAAGACGGCCCATGTGGCTTGTCCCAGTGAAACGGCTCTCCCATGCGTCCGATACCCAGACTCTCCGATGGCCAACACTAACACCGTTAATAGCCGATAATCCTTAACTTGCTGATTTGACCATTAACTACGTATCAAGATCAACGCCTGAAACGGGAAAGGTTCCCAATTTTGTGCTTGATTCCTGATAACAAAATGGTGGGAAGAGGATATTATACTGAGTGAAATTAAATGCCCAGAATTCATAGCATAACTTTTAATCCTACTTAGTATTTCTGTAATTTAGAAACTGTTCAATTCCATACAAATTAATGTTTCTTTAATAGAGAAGCAAATTTTAATCCATCTTCCAGAAAGAGTGGTAAGAGTTTTTTTTTTTTTCTTTTTTTTGGGTACACAGAGATATGGGTTAGAGAAGACCGATGGAATAAATCAGAAGCCAAGACAAAAACGTTCCTTTTTGACTGCACTCGGGGTTGGTAACTAATAAGTTCGTTCCCAATTCCATCTAGACGATTGATGTCTAACCCTTGTCCATCAAAGTAAATATGCATTTGGTGTTTTTGTTGGATAGAAATATTACGCTCTTTGTGC
This sequence comes from Cocos nucifera, assembly GCA_006176705.1. NCBI lineage: Eukaryota > Viridiplantae > Streptophyta > Magnoliopsida > Arecales > Arecaceae > Cocos > Cocos nucifera. The sequence goes on along the minus strand of QRFJ01000003.1, from coordinate 4,137,053 downwards.
AACAACTTTTTAATATTATCTTTTGAAAATTAAGAAAGGAAGGACTCAATTTCTTAAGAGACAGAAAGCTATGAAAATAAGATATGTTAGTTTCTTTTTTATGGTAAAATTACAGTAATTACCTTCAAAAAGAACAACTGATTACATTTGCTCCAATGCGTTCATGAGCTCTTGTTAACCTCGTTATAAATTGGTTCCTTGCAACAGATTTTAACTAAGGGAAGCACTTCCATATTGAGAAACCAGCAGTTTACCGGTTCTTAAAAACTGCAATGAAACCAGCCAAAAAAAAAAAAAAAAAAAGAAGGAAAACTGGTACTAATTATTGATGGTTTCCTGGTGTTTTTTACATCTAATACCTTTTTTTTTTTTTTTCAGTCAACAATGATTTTTGCATGCAACGCCTGTTATGGAGGCAACTTAAGGGAAGAACGCTATGTATATTTTGAGACAAATATATATTAAGATTTCACAAGCTTATGTATATGCAATTGATGTTAGAAATTTTATATTCTTTTATGTGAAGATCATGCTCTTATGCTCATGTAAAATCAAGATAAAAAATGAATCCTATATTACGTCATTGTATCTAGCACGATGATCAGAGCTTCTGCTTTTTTTTTTTGGGGACGTTTGATCTTCTCTCTCCTTACATTTCTTCCGTAACGTAAACAATTGATGAAAATCGTTCATATTTTCTTGAGAGTTGACGAAAAAGGATCAGATCAAATTTATTGATATCTATAATTATCTTTCTCATCATGAGTCGTACGTAAATTAAAATTTTTCAGTCCACTTTATCCAATAATATATTTTTTTAATTAGTTAGACTCACCATAATTAATTCAGAACTTGATCCGATGATTAAATCTAATTGGGTGACAATTAGATCATATTAAGAATCAAATTTAATAATTAATCTATATATGGCAACATAGTGAATTGGGGCTTGTCCCAATGATCACACCTCTTTGCCCAACAAGTGCAGGTTTTGGAGTCTTGCATGGTGCATTTCTAAGTAGTTAAGCTTGGGTATTATAAAATTGATTGGTCTACTTCCCTCTCTCTTTAAAAAGAAAATCTATACATGGCAATGTTGATGCAAAATATCTCCATTTCTTCTTTATTTTTTTTAAAAAAATTCTTATAACATATTGCAAGTAACTATAATGTTATATTTGGAAGTGGAATAAGTTAACCAAGAGATAATGGAATAAATTCCTCGTGCTTCTCCTTATTTTGAAATAAATTACTTCACACACACTTCATGGTGGAGTAACTTATTTCTAAATTAAGTGAGACATGTGTTTCAAAAATAAAAAGTTATGTACCAACTTTTTTGAAATACCCATTTTGCCCTTCTAAAAAAATGGTTTAATCCAAGTGCTGCAATGAATTTTTGGCTGAAAAGGGTGGAATGACCATGCTAAATGACATTTACCCCCCCTTATTTCACTTTCAAATGCAGCTATACATGCTTCAGAATATTTTTTTCACACATCCACCGCATGGCTCCATTAGCCCTTGATGCAGGGCCACGGGAAATTCATGGCACAAACGATCAAACAGCATATTTTTGTCAGCAAATTGATGGTTATAAACGGCATATTGATGGTTATAAACCAAGAGTTTTACTTCTGCAAGTGCCTGTGAATGCTCAAGTCTGTGGATAGCGGACTAAGAAAAATTTTCAGATTTAGAAAAGTAAGAAGGGCATGAAAATTAATAGTAATCATCTAAAGCATTAACCAGTGATCAAGATCTCCTACTATGATGCAAATCGCATTGATGGTTTTACTTTTTCTATTAAAAAAAAAAAAAATCAATGTAACAATAATTCGTCTATTAATTTCAATACATGATTTCTTCATGTAATTGGGTGAGCATTCATCACTCATTTCTCTCTGGCTATCCAGCTTCGAGTCTATAATCCAACATGCTCACCACTTATTTGATCTTTTATATGGCCCTTTCAACAAAAAGTAGCCTTCAACTTAAAAAAACACTCCAACTCAACTGGACATCTCATGATCTTTCTTATCCTTCATCTCCATCAGTAAAGCTCTTGTGATCTCCACACACAAATGAGCATTGTTCAGAGCAAACTCATCGTATCTTTTGGAGAACACCACGTCCTCCACATTCCTTACTATCGAGTTCATAGCGTGATCCTTCAACGTTCTATTAGAACAAACATCTGCCACCTCAAGGATATTGAGTGCATTTGATGGGTCCAACAAGTCTAGTATCTGATGCTCACAGACCTTTCTGAGGAAAGGGATGTTATACTTATCTGCTGCTACTAACATAGAATACAAATGCTTGTCTGTGCTTCCCTTGGGAAAACTTCCAGTGTAGAGGAACTCCAGGAGACATTTGAGCTCATCATGGCTTAGCTCGGGCAATGAGATGGTGTCCTCTGCTGGGGCTTTGCATTCATCCGAGCCTAGCATGGTTCTGAAGATTTCAGACTTCATGGCCTGCATCACCAAAGGGAATTATGTGAGGAGATTATGGTATCATGTTGTTGATCCATAGGACCATGAGGAGAATTATTAGGAGTGGTGAAGTGGAGTATATGCCTCAGCTAGGGGAGAACTCACCAGCAGAGCTCTATGGGCAGCTAAGGGAGCCCCTGTCCCTGGCTTCACCATAATGTCAGTGTGAGTCCCATCCCTCAGTGCCAACACAAGACAATCTAGAAACCTCGACTTCTCATTCAGTTCTTCCTCCCTTTCTTTCATCTTCTTCACCCACTCGAAAGCATTTAATAGCCCCTATAAAATCCCATCAATTTTGCACTCAAAAAATCGACACCTCTACATTTTTTGCATGCATTCATAAAGTTCGGTCGATCAAAAGAAGAGTTATATATCCTTCTAAAAACAAGATAGAAAATTTATGTAAGAACATAATAAAAGAAACGAATTCCGGGAATAAGCAAACTAACAGAGGATTGACAAGGAAGAGCTTGCCTTGGATATATTGGGTTGCAAGGCATGAGAATTTTTAGGAAAGCCGGCATCTTGATCGCCGTCGAGCTCGTTGATGAAGGCCATCATTCCTTTGGCTCCTTCATAGCAGCTGGAGCAGATGGAGTTCCTCGGAGGCTTGAAATAATTGGCCATGGGACCGCAGATGCAGCAGTCCATTGTGGCCTCCTGTTCTCTTCTTCTGTTGCATGAGAAATTAAGAGATCGAACATCTCTAATCTGCGGGTTTATATATACGATGAAGAGCCGAAGTTCCATCGTTTTCTAGTTTTTGGTGGGTACCGACTGGCTTCATGTTCTTTTTCGGCTTGAGTAGATGGGAAGTCTCCCCTTCAAATATGTTCATGGCAACAGGAAATGCTAATAGTACCCTCCATCTTTTATTTAATGCCATCAAGGTATATGGCCCAGCCGACAAGGGCCCATTTATTTTTGAGTTCTTGGTCTGGAGTTACCCAGCACCTTTAAACCATCCGGCATTTGTGGTTGAAAAATTAAAATTTGAAAGTAGTTGGAGACAATTCCGTATTCTAGGGAAATTATGATAGATTCTAAATAGAGATTTCTTTTTGGTAAATTGGATAATTTTAATTACTCAAGAAAGGATGTATAATCAGAAAAATAAAATGTTGCAAATTATATAAGAAGATGAGCCGAAGACATCTAAGGGAGTCGATTTTATTGCTTCACCGGATCATTTGATGGTTTGATGAAGCACAAGTTCTCAGATGCATGAAAATATAATTCTTTAAGTTCATGCTCATTTACATTGCACATGATCATGTATTTTCAAAATATTTTGATTTACGATAATACACGAGCATAATTTTGAACCGTCAAATGCTCCGATGAGCATCGAACGGTGCTTTAGATCGCCCAACCTGCTTCTAGTTGAGAAGTACTATATCTTAGCAGATATTTGCAAATGATCTAATGAAAATTTTTTGTGCACCACCCCCACCCCCTTCACCCTGGCCCTAAGCGTGATCCAATCACGGCGTACAAAGAATCTCTCATGATCTAAACTACATGGGCCCTTGCAAGTGAGGGCCATAAGTAGCAACAAGTTTTTTTTCAAGGTCCAAACTAGTCCGGAAGGCCCAATACATGTAATGAATCAAAGGGACGCTATTGGCTTTTCCACATAGAAGAACAGCCTCCTCCAAAGGTGGAAGAGTTGATTAATGAAAGAGTAGTGTGGCAGAATGATTAGCCAAAAAAGCGAGAGGGACTTTCCAACCCAAAAAGATGAAGAGAAGGGTGGGAGGCCGGCGCATCCCCAATCACCATCTTCCACTCACACAACCGCCACGTATAAATTATAATCTATAAATGGAGATGGTAATGTGATGTTAGAAAAACATTGGTCTAGCATCGTGTGGTGGCGATTACCCACTTCTGTTCGAAGTCCAACTAATCAACAGTTGGTATTGCATAAAATAATAATAATATTTTTTTTAAAAAAAAAAAAAAAAACTAAGGAATAGTTGGCAGAATTTAATCATTGGGTAGAATGGGCCAAGCACAACGTACACGGAACCCACCGAAGGAGTTTGATAACGATAATGAGATATCCAAATAGCGACCTCGCAACCGCCTTAATTTTATTGTGATCATATGGTTCTGGAGTTGTTATTTTATTTATCAAATCATATAATTTAAGAGTTGAACGTCTATCTAAATGTGTGTTGGGTCAAGAGAACTCAACCATTAGGTGAAAGGATACCTATTATGAAGAAGACCGAGTCTAATGTGCCATTTTTTTAATGTTGTGGAGTTTGACAATCGGTTCGAAGTAATCATCATTGTGGTCTCGAGAATTCAATGATGTCGGTGGACTTGTTCAAGGATTTCTTTTAACAAAGATGGATGTCCATTTGAGTTACAGATTTACCGCATTTGTGGACAAGAAGGGAGGCTCGGTCAAACCAATTTAGATTTAGCCAAATGCGTGGACATCTTAGAGTCCAGCGACCATGGTAGGACGGGGGCCTCTTCTTCGTATTTTATTTTTATTATTTTTTTGAGCAGCTACATCAAACCAATCTAATATGAATTTTCTTGAAGTTGAGTAGAAGTAGTCTAAGATGAAATCTCTATCTTGACTTGAGGCAAGCAACCCAATCTATTATATTACTTGCCTCCCATGAATATGAATTCTATTCTCTCCATGGATATTTTTTCTAGTTATCCAATGGGCTTGACCAATTGTCTATGAAAGTGATTGGCCCAAGTTTTTTGGTATACGAGCCGAGCAACGTCCAAGAAGGAGATCGGCGTTTAAACCCAGATCTCATTTCAGACTGAATTTTCGTACTCCATCTCATCTCAGACTGAATTTAGTAAATATACAAATTAAATCAAATTAAATATATAAAAAATATTAAGTAGATCAGATACATATAAATAATATAAATTTATTAAAAAAATATCATTATTCATTTTCCATCTAAATTTATTTTAAATATTTTTTTAAAAAATCTATATCCGTCGGATCGAATCGAATATCCAACATAAAATTATCACCCGACCAACCTCTACCAACGTAGTGCAGCTAAAATAAGATTTCGATTTATATCATGTTAGCTTGGTCGAAGAACTTTACGGGACAGACAAATCAGTTCGATTGAAGAACAATGGGAAGTTGTTAGCAAAATTATCATAGTATATCCAACATGGCTGGTCCAATGTTAGCATGTATAAAAGCCAGTAACTTTATCTGATTAGCTTTAATGAAACAAGGTAACATAATTAGGTAAATGCATCCTCTGTTTCGTTGCACCCAAGAACATGAACCCTATTGGCAAACTGTCATATTATTGCACACTTGATGATGCTCAAGGCATCCGCCCAATCACTTCAACCATCCACGAAGGATCCCCCCCCCCAAGATCATCTTCGGCACCTCATATAAGTTTGATCGCTTCAGGAGTAAAAATTTGTTACAGAAGAGATCATATTAGATCGAAATGGTTCGTATGTTCAAAATCATATAATGTAGTCCATATCAAGTACAAATGGGCAAGATGTGGAGAGTAGCAGCCTTATGACCCCCTTAACAACATCATTTAATCTCACCCTCATGGCCATTATTGCCAACAAAGTAGCAGACATATTGAACCCCCTTAACAAAGTGGTGTAACATCTAAACGAGGGTGGTGGGACAAACTTTTTCGTCATCATCAATGGCGTTCTTGCCGTCGCAGTAGTGTAGCAGCGCTGCACCCGAGAGCACCGCCAACGTCAGAGCTTGGGCGTGCATCCTATAACCCACCACACCAAGCTTTGTATTAGAGTCCCAAAACTCAGAGCCATCAAAAGTAATTAGAAAACAGTAGCTGGCCAAATATTACCTCGCGTGTATAAGCCGAAGGCTGGGCTTGGCAAGTGGAGCCCTCTTGTGAGTGTAAGCCAGTGAGGCTCCAATGGCGGAAGCCCAGAACGCTCCTGAAGAAAATTTAAGAGAACCCAACCTTATAAACAGAGCTTTACACATAACTAATTGAGAACATGGTCAAAAGTTCGATGTTCGAAAACAAATGCCAAGTGCTTAAAACAAATATTCGATGAATTAATCAGAAGTTCAGAAAAAAAATTGACAGCTAAAATTAGAAATGAAGAATAGAAAATATAGAATACAATTTTCTAAATTTATTTGTGTAAGAAAATTGCGAAGAAATAAAAGAGTAATAACTAATAATCAAAAGCAAAAACAGCACGGTATCACCTGTTGGTAGCATATAAATGTTTCTCAGATTATTCTTGAATAACTCGTGAATGAGTCAGAAATGTAATGCTTAGTTCGTAAATTTTGCTGAACAATTGTTAATTTGAACGATCTTTTGATTGATTTATTTATATACAGCAAAAATCTACGAACCAATGAAAAGTTCGAAAGAATCGAAAAACTTTTCATTAATAACTAGTCTTCCTTTGAGAGAAAAGAACACTGGTTCCGTGGCTGAGGGAGAGGTTGAGTACTTACCCACGCTAGTGAGCTTGTGCTCGGCAACCCAAGCCTGCAAAGAGCTCATCTTCTACCAGCTGGTATCTCTTTGGAGCAGCAAAAGAAACGATGGAAATTAAAACAATTGCGTTCACTGCAATTTTGGAGATTATGAGCGAGTTCTGAGGAATATGATAAGAGAATGGCTGGGGTGCTTCTTATAAGGCCGGAGGTTGCCCCCTGGTTTCCGCTGCAAAACTGGGAACAGCCACCGAAACCACCGGCAGCCTTTTGTTTCACCTTGCCCGAGGCGTGGGAGTGTGGGCAAACCGCAGAAGATGCCGTAAAGTTGGCGAAATTTTCTAATAGTATATATATATTTATATATTTGGTGTGATATTAGTAGATTCGATGGGTTCGAGCAGGACTGGGCCGCCGGTATGACCACGACGTGGCAAACAGACTTGGCAATGGCACATGGAGGGTCTCATTGTTTGGCCACAGAAGACCCACTGGCTTGCCAAACTTGTGGGCAGGAGGCACGTGGTTTTCTTTATCTACTTCCAGCTTCATGGATGTGGAGTATAAGTTCACCCCGATCTACTCCAAGTTATGGCCTTTTTATTTGGGGATGCGGCTAACCACCCACTGCGAAGTAGGGATGAAAATATACCTTTTTGGGATTAAAACTTAAAAGTCATACAATGCAGGCCGGGAATTTTTTGTTAGGGACGTGGGTGAACTCGTCAGAAGGTAATCATGCCACAAATCTAATGTGTGTGTATATATTATCAATGATAGAGCTCTTTATTTTCGAACAATATGCAGGGATTATTTAATATAGTTCTTTAGTAAGCAATTTAATAACTTATTAGATCATATTAAATAAAGATTCTTTCATCAATGTTATTAAATTAATATATAAATTAGTGACATTATTAATAATCATAGTTGTTTATCGATATCAATGAAAAATATTTTTCATTAATACTATTATTATTATATCTTGTCCATAGAGCCATTAGATTATATTAATATTTTATTAATTTTTATTTTATATTTATGATCAGGATCTTACTTAAAAGTAAAAGTATAGTTATTTCAATATCCTTTAAATGCAATGTTTTCTATTTTTTAATATATAAAGATTAAATAATGATTTATTATTTTATAATGATGTTTTATTTTATTATATCAATATATATGTATGTAGGTACAATATTAAAATTTTATATACCAATAATACATCATAATATTAATATCAAAAATTTAATTTAAAAAATAATTATAATCATATATTTACTATATTTTTTTAGAAAAAAAAAATTGCACCCTCCATATCATGCCGATTATATGCTAGTGCTAGCATAAATCTTAAAAGTAGTATGTAGCACAGCATTAAATAATAAGTAGGAACTTTATTATGTTATAGTGCAATCAAAAGTTGATACACTATGAAATGTATATACTATTCTCTGGCAACTTAAATATTTATGATGAAATGAATACTATGATTTATCGGTTTTTCTATTCAATGTATCTTATTTTATCTATATCGGTGATTTTTATTTTGCAAACAGTTGCTAAATGATCTTTATTTCTTAAGATAAAATGAACTAATATGTAGCAAACAAAACTAGAGTGACACGTGCTTACTCTAAAGAAAAACAAGAGATGGTCCCAGTCTCATCCCTCACAAGCAATCATCCTAATCCTTTGGGAAAACAAAACACACTAAGAAAACCAAACTAAATAAGAGGAGTTCCAATGCAGGTCAGATACAAAGCAATCTATTTAAGATCTATTTATATATTTCTGTATAATTGAGCTAAACATCATATACAAATCAAGCTTGGCCTATCTAATAGGCGTATGCTAAACTATGTGTATGGATTGTATCTAATGTTATAGAATGTAAGATCCGACTTAGCCCATGTTGGACCTTTTTTATGAATCAAGAAAGAGATCTTTTTTCTATTTTTTTCCTTTCCGTGGAATTGCAGGATTATGTCAAATAGATCTTAGCCGTTAAGATCCTAAGAAAAGAATTTTTTTAATTTCCTCTCGCACCCCCACTCCCTCGTGGAGAAAAATGCACGTGTCATATCTGACCATGCTATCCATGACCGCGGCCAAGCATTCCACCCCTTCCTCTTTTCTCTCTACAGTATTCGAATATTATTTTAACCAAATAGAATATTTTAATCAATAAAAAAGGTGACGTAAGATGGTGCTATTTCTACGGTGAGCATCTATGCACGTTAAATAGTTTGTGGATAGAAAGCCAGCCCATATGTTTACCCAAAGCATTCGAAAGGTAATTGCTCAATAATTTTCTATATTTAAAATTTTTCTAGAGAAAAAATGAGATAAGATTTAAAGTAGGAAACCACTCAACAGAAGTGTTTTAGATGCAAGTAGTAAATAGCTAATTAGTGGATAGAAAGCGCCACACATATGTTTATCAAAGAATTTAAAAAAGAAATTTTCCAATGGATTCCTAAATTTTAAAATTTCTAAAGAAAAAAATAAGATTCAAAATAGAGAAGCATTCACCAAACAGCAATATTAGTATGAATACACTATCTAGTTAGGACGAGAGATTAATGATCTTTAACAAAATCATAACCTATGTTTTAATAACTCAAAAATGCCACTGAAATTGTTACTTGTCATTTTACATACATGTCCACTCTTGTTTATTGCATAATACGAGATAAATGTTGCCAACAACATAAAAATCCAAATATACTTAAGACATTAATGTGCATAGAATGCAAGATTTTTAGGAGAACCATAACCAAATTTGATCAAATATATCTTTATTTTTGATGTAATTTCAGCATTTACATATTCCTTTGTTGAGAGATGAACCTTACATGCTCACTTTTGGCTACAACGACTGGCTCGGGAAGATCCATAAATTAGTGATGAATTAATTTAGGAGGTATTTGATTTGGGACTAGAATTAGAATCGGAACAAATTAGAGTGAAATTCAGAACAGCCATATCCTCCTTAGCATTTGGTTCGTGATTGAAATTAAAATTGAAATTAAAATTTGAATCCATAAAGAAGAGTTGAGATTGAATTTTAATAAGATATTTGGCTGAGAGGAATATAGATTCGGAATCAAAATGGGAATGGATGACTCTCATTCCAATTGCTTGGTTAGAGGAGTTTCATTTCAATTCCGATTTCAGAGGTGGAATGAAAATGCTCAATTAATCTACAACTCAATCTCCACTCTCTCTTATGAATTTAAATTTTTATTCTGATTTCGATTTCGATCACGAATCAAATATTTCAGAGGATTAGGTTATTCTGATTCTGATTCTAATTCATTCCGATTTTCATTCCGATTTCGATTTCGATCGCAAATCAAGCACCCCCAAGAGGATTGGACTATTCTCATTTTATTCTAAAATTGAAATTACAATAAGACGGCTCCCAACTAAATAGTTGAAATGAGAATCATTTATTTCTATTCTCATTCCAGATCCTAGTTCCTTCCAATCAAATGCCTCCTTAGCTTCGATGATGCTATCATGATAATACATTCTTTGTATTGTATTTATTTTAGAATAAGTTGATTTTGATGACTGATATGGATCTCCAAAACTATAGGATATCAGTATATATCCAATTGATTTAATTTGTTGGGAGGTAACGTGATTTGATTATGCCACACGTGTAATATGTAAACCTCATCATGTGAAAAGAGATTCCATGTGTTCCGCACCGATCAAACATAATTTAGGATAAAGATTCTTGAAAAGAGGAGAGAAAAAATAAAAGGATCAATGACCAATGAAAAGAGATTCCATGATCGATGATGCGCAGCCTGCATGTGGGGAATAATTTCTCCAAAATGATCCCTTTCCATCACAAAATCATAGCAAACTGGCTGTATCTCCGCCGGTACGTATGTCAGGTATCCCATGCACTAATGTCAAAGCCCACCATGTTACTCAGTGGCATGTTTGCAAGTGATCATGAGAATGGGCACGAAACTCAAAGCCTACGTGCTTAATTCCAGTTACTATCCTCCTTCCCTTCGCCTTTTTCCCCAACCATCTACTCTCTTCTCTCCAAGCCAAATTCCCGCTCTCACTTTGCTTCAATTGGATTCGGCTTCCCATGTAAGCCTGCCAACCAAGAGCCTTCTTTTTCCCAATGGAAAGCCATGGATCCCAGAGGAGAAGAAATCCCAAGCGAAAACCCCTCTTCGACCTCACCAACACCACCCTTTCCCTCTCCTCCTCCTCCTCCTCCTGTGCTGCTGCTTTTCCGCTAAAATCCTATCCCAATCCCAAGCCGAAGCCGAAACCCCACTCCTCCGATCCCACACCGCCCCAATCCTCAAACCCCGACGAGACCTCTGCCGGATCGAACTCCGGGTTCAATTCCGGCGGCCCCGACGACCATGGAGTTCAAATTGTTGCCACACCCTCTCCTAGATCGAGGCAAACCTTCTTGGATTCCGGTCAGTTCTCCTTTACCATGCTGTTTCGAGTTCTAGAAACTTTTAGAAAGCTAGGACTTGTAGATTTGTTGGGAACTTCTTCCATTTACCGTGGCCCTGGTTTTCCGACCTTGTGCAGTGAAATCTAGGGTTTGGGATGCCTACCATGAAAGAGGGGGGGAAGGGAACCATTTTGAGCTGTGAAATCGTGGGTTTGGTGCTTCCGCGACGGTTAACACTGCTTCAGATGCTGAGGAAATAGATATTGGCTGTAGATGCCATCGATGTCAAGAAATTCTTTTGTCTGCAAGCAGATTAATCACATATTTTAAGTTCTTTAGAAGTTTAGAACCTGAGATTGGATTGATAGGATTCCAACCAAGGTTGCATTACATTTTTGGTGGTCTGTCCATGGTTAGTAATGGCCGATGGTGCATCCACTGTTCCTAGGAAATTAAAATAACAGTTCTTGTAGAGGTGGACGATAAAGTTGAATAATTTGTGCTCTTCGGGAACTTGCAGTATTGTTTGTAGAGTTCAGTTTTGCCAGTTATCAGGTCTATAAAGGAATTTCATTGAAGGTTGTGGTATAAGTGGACTTTGAATGTACGTTCTTATTTACGTAACTCTAGGATATATGAAATTATGGTATTGCATTTTTTAGTATTATGTGCCCTGTCCTGTTCCTTGAGTTATTTAGGTTTTTAAGTTAATCCCACTCTTAGGATGCTTGGCAGAATTTTTTTTTGGGGAAACCCATGACTGCAGTATCTTTTTCCTCTTGTTCTTAATCACTACTTGATTTGAATATTTTTACATGCATGTTCTGACATTACAGATGATTCTAGAATAATAAGAGTTTGTTACAGTTTGTTAACTCATGGAATTGTTCATAATTTTTTTTTAAGGAAAGGATTGCTTATAATCTGAGCCACAACCAGTTGACTTTTTGGACTATGTTTTGCTTTTGTTGCTATTTGAGGACTATTAACTGTTTTTTCATAGACTTCTGAATTTTTGTTTTGCAGTTGATGATGCTGCTCAACCTGACAAATCAGAGCATTCTGTGGTTTACACACGACAAACTGCAGAAAGAAGAAGGTGCAGGGAAAAAGAAGCAGGAAGAAAATGCCAGGGGAAAGAAGCAGGAAGAAGGTGTAAGGAAAAGGCCGTACCCTCCACTACATTGAGTTGTCCACCAGTGCAAAGGAATAGAAGTATAAAGTATGCAATATGATCTTTTCTTTTTTTAAAAAAATTATAAGCTATTTTTGAAGTTTTTATTTTATAATTTATTCTCATGCTAATGGTTCATGCTAGGTTATGTATGTCTCCATGTGTAGACATGCATGTGAGTCTATGTATGCGTGAAGCAAGAGAACTGGTAGGATTGGAGACCAGGACCATTCAAAATTGTTGTACTTTCGCCATCCCATATATGGATGCATGTATTATTGCATCTTATAGCTGATATTGTACTGTGTTATGATGGGAGCTTTAAAATGATACAGGCACGGTAGTCTACAAGCTATTTGCATAAGCATGGTTGCTTTAGGTTAGGCTGGGTCATTACATGCTCAAGGAAAAATTCTACCCATAGTATATGTAAATATTTAAACTTAAATAACCGGAACATTACACATACTCTTTTTCTCAATGTCTTTTTGTCGCGTGTGTTATCTGGATGAGAAACTGGAGGTATTACAAGTTAGAATACATGAAAGCTATGCTTGGCAAAAAGATGTTTAAACCAAACATGTCTTTTTTTTAAATAAAATAAAATAAAATAAAATGCTCATATTTATGTTATATGACATGTTTCACATCTTTCTACTAGGGGAAAACTTGTGATGGACAATGACAAAGTTGATCACCCTAAAGCATTTTCAGTTCCTTGTGAAAAAGCCAAAAAGGTTTGTCTTAACTTTCTTACTCTTCATCAATGTCATTTTTGACATGCATGGTGCTAGTTTTCATAAATGGATTTTATAAAATCAATTTACCAATGTTTTAAACACATCTATGAATCTTTGAACTTATGCCATCTGCTTGATATTCCATTTGTGTTTACCAAGAGACTGCTAGTTTGATAAGGTCCTCAAGCAAGAATCCTGGACATGCTTTCTTTCAAGGATTTGAAATGTCTATTAGACATCAAATCCAGTTAGAGGGCATGCATAGGAAAAGCTATCTTGGTTCTCTTTGCTTGTTTGGTTCCTTATATAAGCAATCTTCACATTCCTATAGTAAATTCTGCTGAGGTCCAAGAATTTGCAGTCTGTTGTTTGCTTGGTAGCCTTCTTGTGCATTGTTGTTCATTGCAATATCTCTCTGGAAAGGATTTATGCAATTGCACATTAAGAGACTCAGCCATACGAAAGAATTTTCAAGCCTTTTCATTATTAATATGTTTATCTGAAACTGACACAGTAATCCTTTTTTTGACATGTTACAAATCTCAGATTCATGTTATGTAATCGATGTGCCATTGGCTACTGAAAGTTAATGTAATCAACAAACTGTACGTCATCAACAAAGACAAGCATGACTCACTGGATGTTATGTTGTCAAGAAATGCATCAAAATAGAGCTTCAAAGAAAGCTTACAGTATCTGGAGAAGTCCTTTTCTATTAACAAAATTATACATAAATTTTCATATGTTTATTGTAGTGTATAAATAAAAAATTCCAACTTGAAAACTTGTAAATGTAGGGCATTTTATGATTTACAGAAATGCATGCATAAGCAAGTGATCGTACCTGTATATAATGTTACATACACGATTATGTGTATCATAAATAAGGTTTCTGCAACAACCAAAAAATTTGAAGACAAGATTTAAGTGCAGCTATTTCTGAAATATTAGATCTTGTCAAAATCATGCATAATTCAACCTAAATGATTATGACAAGTTCTATTTTTTTATAAACTATTTGAAATTGCTTGACAAACCTAAGCACAATGTGGATAAGGAGGTACTCTTGAACTGGATAAATCATGTGCACTTCAGCTCGCTACCAGTTGGATCTGAACCATTCACGCACAGCTGGATATTTCAATCTCTTTTTCAGGGGAATGGGTTAAGACAAATGTGTTGACTTGGTTACAAATGTGACTCTGTAAATGCATGGATTTGTTTAGTCTAGTAAATCCTGTGTTTGCTTCATCCTGTACCATCAATGTTGTTTTTGCTCTTGATTAAAGCTCAGTAGGATTTCTTTATTCACCATGATCTGCATAAATTGTGAAACTACATAAATCAAGAGTCTATGATATTCATTTATAATGATTTTCAACAAACTTTTAACCATGACTGCAATAGCAAGATAATAAGATGCCACACCAGGCATGGGCCCTATAGTCGAGAAAGCATAATGTTGGCTCAAAAGGTGAACTTCAAATCCCTTTAAGTTTTTATCATAGTAAATCCTAGCATACATTGGATAGATAACTTAAGAGTTTTCATAAGTATTTTGCTTGGCCACATTGTGCAATGCAAGTTTGTTCTTATTGTTGCAGCTAAGATTCTAAATCCCACTATTATCTTTGTTTTCTGCTGTACAGTTCATTGCCTTTACTTTGTTGTTGATATTCTATGATACTTAATAGTTCCATTTCCAGTATATATGTAAGCTAAACTCAGATCTAAGATTGTTTCTTAATGCAATGCAGCACTGACCATTATTTCAAATTATTTTTCTTGAAATGAGAACTTATTTTAAAGAGTTAACTTTGAAAATAGATTAAAAATAGATATGAAATATCTATAGAGTGGCTTGATATGTGCTTCTAATTAGCTACCTTTTATGATAGATTTACATTTTTTTTTTTAGAAAGATAACAATCTAGGTTTTAATTAACATTTGCCAATGCAGTGATGGTCTAGCAGAATTGACATATTACATGCCACACCATGCTGTGCCAGTGCTTGGCATGCATGGATACAGGTTCCCTTCACTCTGTTTTGTGCACTCAGCTATGCCACTTGTTTGTCAGGCATTGGCATAGTCCATGTTGTGTGGATAGAGTGGTGTGCCAATCTTGATAACTGTGATTATTATCTGTTAATTGCTTGAAGTTAGCAAAGGTTCATCATTGCCCAGGACCTAATGAGTGAAATGATGTGCATATATTTCTTTGTGAAATCAATACACCCTACTAGCTACATGTGAAGAGGAAACATTTAGTAAATCATAACAATAATTAGCACCTTTGGAAACTTCCGCTGTAAGCATCTCTTCCTTTTTTTTCCCTAGAAATATTAGTAGATCTCCATTTGATTTTTGATACTTTGTGAGTTTTCCAGAGGGCAAGCCCTCATGTAGAATCGGGAAAAAACAGCTTAAAATCTTGTTAACAATCAACTTGCTTACAAGTGGTCAGGTTTATTTTTTTTGAAATATAATTTATGGTTACAACTTACAAGAAAGTATTCCATAAGATAGATTGGTGATGTCTATGCTGTGCATTCTGCTCTTTCTATGATCGGTTTATTCTTCATGGGGGTCTTTATTCCACATGGTGATGCACATCAGGCAGTCTGAACCTAGTTGGAAGCATAGTTACCTAGATCGTGGATCGTTAAGGTACGCAGTATGGGGTTGGATGCATGGTACGGTACTTTTCATAGTACGCGGTACGGGGGGTAGGCTTAATTAGAACATTATTTCGGGTTGAAATTCGATGTACCCTTAAGAGTTGGGTTGATATATATATATATATATATATATATATATATATATATATATATATATATATATATATATATATATATATAAAGTCTAAAAACATTTGTCAATAAAAAATTAAATTAAAAAGTCTCCAACTATAACCATAATATTAAATCTCCCAAATAATAGTCTATGTAAAATTTAAAACATGTAATAAAGCAAAAGTACTCATTTAAAAGCTTCTAAAAAGTCTTTCAATCCACTCTTTTTCCTTTTTATTTTGTTGCAAAGCTGGAAATTTGAGTTTGGTGAAGTCCTAGACGTTGAGCTTGGAGTGGGTTGGAAGAGTTGCCTGTTGCTTTAGATTTGGAAGAAGAAATGGAAGCAAATGATGGCTTAACTTCATCTTCCTTCAAAATGTCATCTAAATTTTCAGTATATTCATCTTCAAGTGATCTTCACTTTATGTCTTCTAATCTTATCATAGAATCATCAAGATAAGTTTCCTCTGGATCAATATCCCACTTACTATAGGATCCATTCTTGTAGCTTTTCGCAAATCGAGACAAAAGATGAATATTAGAATGAATGATGACTAATTTTTCAGCTTTTGAAGAGTTTAGCCTGTCATGTTTGAAAGAAAAAAATCTTATTAAGGAAGAAAAGGAGAAGAATATAAATGAAAAAATTTTTAAAAAGTTTTACTTACCTGTTTCTTTTCACATTATGAATATATGAATATGTGCTCCAATTTCTCTCTGTAGATGAACTTGAAATTGGTTGTGACAAAACCTTTCTAGCAATCTCAATTAATTCTGGAGTTTCTGAACTATATGTTGCCCACCAATCAATAGCATTCATTGACACAACATCAGTTTGAGCAACAGCCATGGCATACAATTCTTTACGTGAGTGAAAAATAGTATATTGCTCATGTAGCATTTTTGCCTCATCATCACTTTCAGCTATTCTTTCAAATGCTTTTAAAATATCCCTAATTACTTCTTTATCGTCATTTGGAGCTTCTCTTATTGTACCACCTGGTGCCGGCAAATTAAGATACCTTGGGTCATAGAATCTAGGAGTAAGAGCAAACCCAAGGCAATGCAATGGAATAGGCATTTTCTCCTATCTTGAAAGCACAATCTCTTCCATTTCTTCATAATTTTGAACATGTTTGTTTTCTTTCATTATATCCCATATTTCACAAAGCACTGTATCCATTTTTTCATATATCTCACCATTTTAGAGCCATCACCATCACAAAACTTAATAAGAAAAAATAATGGCTTCGTGATTTTGATGATATTCTCAACTTCCTTCCAAAATTCTTCACTAGCAATAGTTTTAGCAACTAAAGCACCCATTTCCTTGTATGTTCATCTCCTTTTTGCACCCAATCTTTCCATGGCTTTAGAACAATTATAGTAGCTAGGATGTCTCTACAATCAATCAGCTACTTCAACAAAATATAATGTGAGGCAAATATAGTCTTTGCTTCTTTTAACAACTCTAATTTTGAATGAACTCTAAAAATAGCCAACACATGTGTGTGATTCAAAAAATATTTGACAATATTCTTTTTCTTCTTATATGTATCCCTCAACCAAGTAAATTATTTTTCAAAATCTTTCATAATCAAATTTAAACTATGAATTGCACAAGGAGACCAAAATATATGCTTATGTACCTTTTCTATCTCCTTTTCAGCAAGTTTGCAATTTGCAGCATTATCAGTAATCACTTGTAGAACATTATGAGATCCCACCTCTTCAATTGACTTCAACAAAAACTCTGCAATTGCAATTCCAATTTTTTTAGTTCTTGAAAAATCCTCTGCACACAAGAACATGGCTCCACGGTTATTTATTGCAAGCACATTAATTAATGGCTGATTTTTATAATTAGACCATCCATTTGAAATAATTGATATTCCTTGGGAATACCATATGTCCTTAACTGGCATGAGATCCTTCTCTACATTTCTCTTACATTCATCCAATAAGGTTGTTCGTGCTTTTTCGAATAATAGAGCTTTGTATCCTTTAGGACCCCTATTAATTGCCGACACTATATCATGGAACTCATGATTCCTCAAAACATTAAAAAGTATCCCATCAGCACATAAGCCTCTAATTACTTTTAAATCCACCATATCCCTCTCCATTATGCTAAAAATATTTTCTATCCTGAGAAGCTATCAGCTTATTCTGTTTTATTAGTGTAGAATTTTTTAGTGAATAAGAGACTCCGACCTTTTCAGCCTCTTGAATAGATCTCCTCATTCGTTCATATACATCTCGATTATTTATTAATATTCGGCATCTTTGAATCTGAGCTTTTTTACTCGGAGGAGCACAAAAAATGATAATGGATACAACTATAAGAACTAGTAAATTGATTTTTGCAATGATTACAAGACCAACCTTTTGAGCCGGATTTTTTTCTTGTGTAGCACCAAGAAGATTCACTTTTGCTAACAAAGGCTTCATCTTTGAATCAAGTTTCATTGGTTTTACCTTCTCACTCTTGATTTCTTTAGCTGACTGTCCTCTGTCTATGTCAACTTCTTCATAATTTGTTCATCTTCAGAAGAATCTCCATCCAAATCATGAATCATGTTGGTATTGCTTTGATTTTGAGAAGCAAATTCTTCTTTTTCTCTTCTTTTTCCAAAAGCCATCATTGTTTATTATTGGATTTTGTTTTTTTTCTTTGACGAAGGAGATGAGATGAGAGGTTGCTGGCAGCTTTGAAAGAGTAGAAGGCTAGGAGTCTTTGGACTTTGGAATATATGCGGTATTTAATTTTTTTCAATCTCGTATTAAATGATAGATAAAGATTAAGGATAACTAAAGTCTTAGACTCTTAAGTCTTGACTCTTAACAAAAAAAAAAAAAAAGGAAAAGAAACTTAAAGAGTGGGAAACAAGGAGATGGCTCAGCCAGCGTATGGGTCCATAGTAGACCGGACCGGCACCAACCGACAAGAAGAGAGGGAGAGGAAGAGAGGAAGAGGGAGAGAAAGAGTCAGACTGTTAGAGCCCTTTCCGAGCTCCTCGATGCGAGTGGAGGGAGGGAAGGAGAGAGAGGGGGACTTATCGGAGGCTGTCGGAGGTCTCCAGACTGACGTCGATGTCGATGCCGATGCGGCTTCTCCGATGGCTGGCGATCTTCAATCAAGGGCGGTCGACACTAGGTGAGCTGAGGACAACCTCCACCGCTCTGCCCTCTTCCCATGCGGAACAGGGGCGAACCCCTGTTCCGTGTTTTTTTTTTTGGGTTAAATGGACGAAGTCGGCAAAGGATTTGCTGACTTCAGGTTATTTAAAAAAAAAAACTCGTTAGAAGTCAGCAAATGGTTTGCCGATTCCAACTAAATTTTTTTTAAAAAAATTATGAAGTTGGCAACCTAGTTATCGACTTCATGCGTTAAATTCCAAAAAAAATTCCAAAACAGGGGTGAACCCCTTTTTGCAAACAAAGAAGGGGTTGGACTTCGGAGGCCCTTCTCTGGCTCGGCCGCTCTCAGGCCCCTCGGTGTGGGCTTGACGGCCGCTAGAGATCTCGCAGCGGAGGTGCCGTCAATTCGGAGGCATCCGACGGCCCGGTGAGAGCCTCTCACTCTCTCTCCTTCCCTTTATCCGAGCATATCGACCTCGGCAAGATGTTGGATGGCCTCCGGCGGCTGCTAGAGGCCCTCTCTTCCTCTCCCTCTTCTTCTCTCCCCCCTCTCTCTCTTTCTCTTCCTCTCTGGTTCGTGGGTTTAACCATTCTGGATTACAAACACACCATGTTTTGGTTCGAGCGATCGGGAACGGGATTCCATGCGGGGGTTGACGATCCCGGTAACTATGGTTGGAAGAGAGGTTGCTCTTGGCCTAGCCAGCATTCTCTTGCTTAAGCTTATTCTTGGAAAATCTTGGCATGTACTTTCAGAGATTATTGTTGGGCAATCTTGGCATGCACTTTTAGTTCAAGCTAGGACCTGACTTTTACATCGAGCTAAGCGTTGGTTAGCCTAAGATCTTGCTTGAATGGGCCTAACCACTTTGATCGATCCTTCAATGCTCTAGGAAACTACCAACTAAACTTGGATAAATAACCAACAAGACAATATGCCAAAACCATAACTGTCAAGGCTTGTCCCCACTATCTTTTGTCAGTTTTATTAATCTGTATTTTGCCAAGCATATATATAGGCAGAGCATTCCTATTTGGGGCATTGCTTCGGTTGCCTTTATGTATTCCCAGCTATATCATATATTTAAGCCTTTTTGGGATGAGGTTCCCCCCTCTCTCATTCAAGACTGCGCATGAGACTTTCATCTTGCACGGCTCCTAAGTAATAAAAGAAATAAGAACTCATCTTCTTTCTTTTTTGATCACTTTCCTCACTTAGGCACTTTGACGGCGAAAGAACCAATCCATAGAGAGATTTGGCACCGCTTATTATCAGGCCAAGGTCTGATATGTTGGGCCAAGAATTTTAAGCCTAGGCAGAACTGGTGGCGTTTCACCCAGATACAGAAAATGCAAGTTGAGTGAACTGTAGGTTGGCAGCCAAGCATACACCTTTAGTTCTCTGCTTTAACTGTTTGGTTACATGATTTGTGATATGCTTCTGAATTTGTAGATATCTCATGTTTCTTCAGTCGGTTTACTGTGTTAATTGCCAATTATTTGGAGGGGGAAGATAAGCATTGTAGAACACACTTTTCATATCTTTGTTGGTATGGTGAGATATCATTCATTTGTTTGTGCTTTAAGATTTTATTTAATTTTTACTCACTATGTTGATCCATATCATGATAGTTTAGGATTTGGTAGAATATGCATTTGTGCTGATCAACATTGCATGCATTCACAAAAAGATTTGGGATGTAGATTATGTTCAATTGATGGACATATTTCAATGATTCAATGAAGTCCATATCAGGAAGAAACATGAGGTTCGTGTTCTGCAGCTTAATTGAAGCTGCTTTTCCTTGAGAACTGAAGTAGTTGAGCGACATATGGGGTACTTCAGTCCATGGTCCTTAGTGCCTCTCATTATTTTTAATGCCGGTAGTAGAGATAAGGTAAAAATTGTTTTCTGCTTGCGCATGAAAATGTGGGCATATCCAGGGTCAGAGGAAATGTCATTACTGGTTTCACATTATGATGGGAGACTTAACCTGCTTTTTTGGGCCACCATGATTTCTGGGTTATTTGGAATCATGCTACAAAAGATACCTGTCCGCCACTTAGTGGTTGCAGTTATTTCAAATCTTTTTTTTTTTTTTTTTTTTTGAGAGGAAAAAACTTATCTCAATTCTTAGATCACCCATGAGTATCTTTCAGCTGGACCTAGTTCTTGCAGGAATCATTGTCCATATCATTATTGCACTCCCTGTTTCGCATAAAGGGCAAGCCATTTCAGTCTAGATGTAGATTCATTAGTTATCACTTAGATCCTATTAAGGTCTACACTTGCACATATGTAAACAGGAATTACATGAACAATTCTTTAGATTCATCATCCACTTTTGCCAGAATATTTTAGCAAACACATGCATTCTTACCACCCACACACAAACAACTCCACACCACCCCCCCACCCCACCCACCCCACACATCAAAAGATCTTGTACGTCCAGTTTGTTGACCCCAAAGTTTCTAAATATTAAATTAGTGGTTGATTAAGAAAATTGTAGAATAAATTGCAAGGAGAAATACATTGATTGATTTTTCCCCCCATGAATTGGGTTTGCTCAATGTTTAACAGTATGAAGAGGGACTTTGATACTTTTGGTAATGAATGAGGCAGCTGAGTATTGAGGAATCATATCATGCTTCTTTACCATGAGGTGTGGCGCAAGTGCTTGGTGTATTTTTGGTTGTAGTATCTGCAGAATATTTATTATATTCTTGTTGCGATTGAAGTACTCCTTTTTGGTTCTTCTGATAAATTATATAATTCCTTATTCTTCTCTATATGACCATGTCACTTCCATTTTCTTTTATTCTGCTCAACTTGCGTTAGTTCTGTCTACTTGAATCATGCTTTGTAGTGGATATATTATTGATATCTGGAACGTATCATGGTATCAAATCTTTCTCTTTGTTTGATATATTTACAGAAGCGGCGCTACACAATGCCTGAAGCCATCAGCAAACCAATGCTTCCTAAAGATTTTATTGAGAAACAGAAAGCTTACTTTGCGGAGATCGATGCCTTCGAACTGCCTGAGGAGGTTGTGTCGGAGAGCGAACTGGAATAGAGTCTATGTTGGTCATACGGATACCTTTAACTCTGTGGAGGTTGTCTCAGAGAGCGACTAGAATGGCGGCGGAGCATAGGCCTACTTAGGGATTCGTCTATACAGTAAGATACTAGCAGAATGCTAACCCATGGAACCATGTACAGTGATATCACCATGTGAGAGGTAACTGGGAATTTTGGCAGGAATTAAGGTTGCCTTCCCAATGTAAAATTGGCCAATGTATCACTCACCTATTGATTGTACTTCAATTAATGTGAAACTAGCGGTTCACTGACATTGATACTACTAATCTGTACTTTAGCATTATAAAAAAAAATGAATCAGCTCTATTTCTTTTCCCGACTCAGTTCCATTTTATTGGGGATGGTCCTAAGAAAGTGGGTCAAGGGACCTGGAACTAATCTTAGTCAGATCATAAAATCAAACCGGGTTCAATGTTTACGAGTATTGAAAATTATATGTTAAAATCAATCATCAATTTATTGATGATTAAACTATTTTTTATAATTATATATAAATTATTTATGAATAAAAAAATATTTTGATTTTTTCTGTATATCTTCTTTTAATGAATTTTTTTATTGTATTGAAGTTTTTAAAACTATTTAAAATCGATAAAGAAGGATTTACTATTTAGTTTTTAAATTTATTTACGATCAAATGATATATTATTATAAGGATGATAGCTATACGAAATATTGATGCTTGTATGTTATATGGATTGATTATCCTTTTAATCAAGAAGTGTGGAATATTGGTATGGCATGCAGTTGAGATGTGGGATATATTTGCATTAAACATGACCAACTCTGAAGCATTTTGCTATCAAGACTTGCTCCAAAGGAATATGGGTATAAGTATCTCTTCGATTTGAGATCACCATGGTGACTTGCAAGCAACTCATTATGTTTTGATGTCAGATTACTTAAATTTTTAATTCAGTGATGAAAAGTTTTTAGGCACAGTCAAGTACTCATGAAGTCGGTGTGTGAGTCAAGATAAAATTGAGCATTTCTAGTTTTAGGAGATGTGTTGCATTGTATTTCAATTTAGCAAAGTCTTGGCCATGATAGCTCTTGTGAGTTACAGGATTGATTGCGTTGAGATATATTATAGATGTACTTTTTCAAAGTTAATAATTTAACTCTGAGTTATCCTAAACATAGAGATCAAAGGAATGAATTATACAATAACCATATTCTAGTAGATTCTGAATATTGCATTACAACTATTCAACCTATCCGGACATCGAGTATCATTACTAGATGGTCACATCGATTGGTATAGGAATTGGTTCTTATGTTACTAGTTTAGGTTCGAACCTATGGAGTCACACACATTAGACATTTTTACTTGATTTAATGGCTGATCAAGAGTTCTACTAGACTGAGACTCTATAATCAAGAGTCATACTGGATTAGGACTCTGTGATCAAGAATTTCAGTGGTTTGGGACTCTATAATCAAAAATTTTACTGGGCTAGGATTCTATCACCTAGAGATCCATTGGATTGGGATTTTAAGTTTATAGAAGGATTAATTAGCGATTTGATTGTTGATTAATTTAATTTGGTTGAGTGATAAGTTTTGGATCAAGTTTAATTGAATTGGATTCAATTGGGTTTGATCCGATTATATTATAAGTTAACCTAATCGCTAAGAAAGATTATTTCTTGATTTGATCAGAATTTGGATTTAATTAATTTTTAATTTAATTAAAATTTAATTAAAATAATTTAAGCTTAATTTGATTAGATTTATTCTAATCTAATTGGATGTAGCCAAATGGATTTAGTTGGAAGACTTAATTGGATAAAGTTTTAACTCCAAAAGGATTGGACTTTTCTCCCTTGCACCATGGCCTTAGACCACCGTCCTCTATTCTCTATGAGAATTTTGATTCTCGTTGGTTTCCATGCGCACATATATAGAGCCTCACACCCTTTATGCCCCATATAAGGTAGGTGGTTGGCATTTGAATTTAAATGAAATTTGAATTCAAGTGAATAACTAACTTATCCTAATCTATCCACACGCTATCTACTCTTTTTGTCGCACATTAAAAAGGGGAATGAAGGGAGGGTGTGCGCTATCTAAAAAAAGAGAGTCCTTCTATGCGTAAATCATTTCCTCCTACATATAAAATCTAAGATTTTTTCTAAGAGAAAAATCTAGAGAGAGGACGCTAGGGTTTTAAGTGTGTGCTATCCTAAAGTTTTGACCTAAGGTTTGAAAAGGAAGATTAAGAGCTATGAGTATTACAACTACACGAAATTTTATAGACTTCTTCCTCATCCTTCTAGATATCCTTTCTGATCTTTTCGAGCGTCCGGATGATCAGAAGAAGGAGATCGATTGAGATCGATCTATATCAACTATGGAAGGTTCCGATGAGCTAGCACTCCATAGGAGCCGATCTAGATCTGAAGTCTTTTGTGGATAATTTATAGAGGCCGGATGCTCTATGCGGTTGTATTGCAACGTGAGGAAGCCTCGTCCATGGTTTCGATTGTGGAGATCATCTATCCGAGATCGGATATTATATTCTGAACACTAGTAAAATAGTAAATATGATTTGCTGTTTTAAGTTTTTGGATTTTTTATTTGCATATATATTATGTTAAGATTCTAGAGCAGGATATTTTTTATAATTAGATCATTATATGCTTAGATTAATTAGATTAATCTTAATTTTTTATTATTAATTTTTTTTTAAAAAAAATAAAATATATACTAAATATCTTGCAGTGTTTCAATCAACGAGACCCATCTAGCTCCAAACCTGGTTGGCTAGCAGGTCTTAATTTGGAAACCATGCTGGCTCCGGGAGCCTGACATTTCCATCTTAATTCGGGTATGGTTTTGCAAGAAACAGGATATGGGTCTGCCCCGGGTCCACCTGATCCATTTGCGTCCTTTCTAGATTCTCTGATTTCATGTGAGTTGATCGTTTTGTAGGGCATCTCGAAGCTGAAGTGCGGTGGTTTCCCACCCAAATCTTTTCATATCATCAAAATGGAGGAGCCGAAGACTTTCATAAAGTGCCGTTGGCCACTCCCAACCACCCCACATCTCTCCCAAGGATTAAAGGAAACAATTATTGGCCCCTTGTCCTCCGATGTCAAAGGGTGGCAACGTTGAGGCTTAATCTCGTAGCCCAATGCCTAGTGCGGCAGTGCAAATTACAAGGCACTAAAATATATTTTTCTTTTCCAAAAAAAAACTTACAGTAAAATATTGGAAATAAGCAACAAGGTAACACGTGAAAACAAGCCACCAAAACTCTGGTCCACAACTGGATTTGAGCACAAAAGTGGAATCGAGGATTTTATTTTTTATGTAATTCAAAATAAAAACAAGATTTCTTGAAAAATAAAAGATTGAAAAGGCATTAGCATAGGGGCGAGTGGATGGTTGTAAGGGCACTTTCACCTCATTTTAAAACTAAAATCAGCTTAATTAGCGCAATGATGCTGTACCTTCCCACGCTCATCAAGAAAACAAAATATATGATCATCCATGTGGTTGGGCCCCGCACGAAGATGTGACACAAAGAGGAAGCCAGTAAGCAATGGTGTTGAGGTCACAAAGTGTCAAGAAATGGGAGGCATGCATAAAGAGATACTCTAGTCAATTCTTATCCATAAAGAGCCTTTCATGCATGTAATAGATTTTTATACGTTAATCCATGTCAAAGGGCAAAACCCATCTTGCTCGGTTAATTCCTAAGATGGGGAATGGCTAATCTGCAACATTAGAATGGAGAAGTTTGAGTACCATTATTTAAAAGTCGCAACTGATTTGGACAAACATGAGAAGGTTCTTAGTGGGGAATAAGCTAACATTAGTCATATGTGACATACAGCTAGGCCAAGTTGGAAAGTAGTGCCTAATTCATTGACCAAATTAGATTCTTTCAAGTTACCTCCGTTCACACCTTATCAAAGACCTCCCTAGTGGCATGGTCTCCCAAATCAACTACCCCCATTTCCAGATTAACTAATGTATTCCTATGACTCTCTAAGATCTGTTGATTAATTAACTAAGGACAGGATTATCCCTGTGGCATAATAAGCCCAGCAGTACAACAGTATTTTGACGTTACAAACAATAGAATTAGGCAGAAACAATTAAATTGTTGTGCAAGAATACAATTCAAACCAAAAGAGCTAAAGAGAGCTTGTTATTAATTGATGTCTAATTAGATAACTGAAAAATTCGTTGACCAAGGTGATTTCAAGTCATTTTGTTGGAGTTAGACCTACCAATACCATCCATATACGCACATGCGACAATCAATCAAGGCAACATTTCATAGTACCCCCAATTCATCAATATTGATGTGAGGCAAGCATGCTAGTTTTATCTTCAATCTTTGTATCTGAACTTTTGTATACTCTTCTGATATATCCATTATTTTGATCTATGATGGAACAGGAAGTGAATTACTTTGGAGATAACATCACCTAGCTGCTTATAAATTGGCAATTTTGACTGCTACACACCTATGTGCTATTATAGCACCATGGTGCTGCTGATCTAGTAGTAAGATATGTTACACATATAATGCAAATAAGATATCCTCGTATAATATAATAACACATCTACATTTCTAAAATATGAGATTTTGGTTCCATCAATGAAATTGACTAATTTTGATAATGGACAGGCCCACTATGAAGTTGTGTATGGGCCTTGTGTTGAGAACATTCAACTTAGGAATGCTACTTCAGGCTATTTTTGTGGTCTGGGGTAGGCGAATTGGATATAGAGGACCAAACCACTGGTACATGGGGAAAAAGTGTAGGCCTGCTCTTGCTCCGCCCTTCATGCGTTCGGACATTGACCACCCAACCTAAGCTTAATGCAACATGGTGCATCCAAGAATATTCAAAGGTACTCATCTCGAAAAAGGAATATTAAAAAGGCATGCCATGGGGTGGCTAAACAACTTTGCATGCCTATAAATACCCACGATAATGCAACGTTTCTTTCCATCCTCTCTAAGTCCCTTGTTCTTATTGCTTGTTTAGCAATGGTTTCCATGCATGCGATGTCTTACTCCCTGGCGTTCTTCTTGTTTGCTGCATTAGCTTCAGCGCAGCTGTCACCAACGTTCTACGAGACATCGTGCCCTAGAGCTCTATACACCATCCAGAACGCGGTCAGGGCTGCAGTGTTCAAAGAGCGCCGCATGGGAGCATCACTGCTCCGGCTCCATTTCCATGATTGCTTTGTTAATGCAAGTGTTAACAAAACCTACGTACCCTTATATATATCATCTTGTTTAATTACCATGAATTAGTTTAAGTTGCTAGCCCTTTTTTACATCTTTTTTATGATTATCGGACTACATCTTGATAGCCAGTAGATTTTTTTTTTTTTAAAATCAAATGAGAGTAATAAATGAAATAGATAGATCCCTACCTTTTAGAGAAAAAGATCTCGCAGTAGGCAAACAAATAGATGGACATGTGAGTAGCTATACCCTCTATAACGTGAGGACCAACAGACACATAACTCATGGATTTCACACCTTCCCGAGCTTTCTAGTATCCACTGTCACCACTTGGTCAAACATGAAATCTTTCATGTCGTGCCTGCTTTTTCCAAATCATGTCTTTCTTGTTCCGTGGCTAAATTATATATTGCACCATGTGCTGTAAAAATCGGTGAAAGTTTCATAATATTAGTATTATTCTTCATACATAGGAAGTTTTATCCTTTTATCTTTGCTTCGTAATACTTTTTTTGTTCATGTCTTTAAGCGTGATGGAGTAAAGATTACAAAAGTGATGATGTTGAATTCCATCAAAAAAAAATATACAGAAGTGATGTTGAAAGATGGTGAGAAGTCAGTAATACGTGACTTTATCTTGCAACCATATGCGGGCTTACATGAGGTGCACCATGGTAGCCAGCTAAATGGGAACGTAGGGTTATTTTATTCTTTTTTTCATGCAGATATATATTCAAATTCCAGAATAAAGGCCATCTTCGTATAATTCTGCAACACCTTTATCCAACTGCTCTTTGGTTGCAGTCCTCATTTAGATCCTTTAATAACTAACCCATTTATTGATCTTCATGTCATTTAGTTAACGAAGCCGAAAAAATAAGCCATTAAATCTAACTACTGTTGTGGTTTTCTGCGACAATTACAGGGTTGCGATGGATCCATTCTGTTGGATGACACTCCGACCTTTACCGGCGAGAAGACCGCAGGTCCCAACAATAACTCTGTCAGAGGTTTTGACGTGATCGACACAATCAAATCCCAGGTTGAGGCCGTATGCAAGCAAGTCGTGTCATGCGCTGACATTCTTGCTGTGGCCGCCCGCGACTCCGTGGTTGCAGTAAGTACTAATCAGCTCTCCCCGAATCAAATACAGAAGTTTTTTTTTTTTGATTGAAAAAAAGAAATAATCTTTCGCTTCTCTATATTTCAATACAAAAGATTGGAAGGCTTATCCTTCTCTTCTCTATAAATATTTCAATATGGGTGCCTTCAATTAATTGGTTGTCAGTATTACATTAAATCATCATATGTGGCTAAAGACCATCAGCTGGTGGAACTATTTCTTGGCAGTTGGGAGGGCCTTCATGGAATGTGCAACTAGGAAGGAGGGATGCAACAACTGCAAGCTTCAGTGACGCAAACAGCGATATCCCCAGCCCAACTTCGGATCTAAGTGCTCTGATATCAGCCTTCTCTAAGAAGGGTCTCAGTACCACCGATATGGTAGCTCTCTCAGGTAATTTTTGCATGTCTATTTGCTCCAAACTATCATCAACGTCCAAATAAATTTCTTAGACGTCTACTTGTCATGAGAGCCTCCTGATGGTTGTACCAGGGGCCTAGGGATCGTTTGGTGGAAACAGGACATTTGGTATGGGGAATTCTATCTGTAGGTTGGATGTATAGGTTAGGCGTCACTGACCTAACAATTAAATTCAGTTAGGTTTGAGCGGCAATCATAGATCCGATAGGCCATTATTTTTAAGGTTTAGTACAAGGTCATATTTACCAGCATATCTGTCCATGCTAATTAAGATATATGCCAAGTTGCACTTGTGAGTGTTGCCAATCCTGTACCTAATGATTAAATAAGTTCCATTTTGCTTCCTTCACCTTTAGAAGTTTGTTCACTTTGAATTAGTAATAAAAGCTGGATAGCTATTCCCTCCCTTATCATTCAAAAAAAGAAAGAAAGAAAGAAGAAATTCGAAAAACAACTGAGAAACACAAAAATCACAAGCAAATACTTCTATCATCCAGTATTCCTTTAATTTTGTCGATCACCTGAAGTGGGATGCTACACATGAAGTCGAGGCATCATTACAAGTCAGAAAGTTGGCATATTTGTTAAACAACTTTGCTAGTTGTGAGAGGGTCAACAGGCCTGACCCGTTCTTATATTAATATATATCCAATTTTGAGCTCCAGGTTGCAGCAAATATAGTCACTCTTCTTCTTCTTCTTCTTCCCCTATATCTGACATCTGGTTTTTGGCAGGGGCACACACCATAGGGCAGGCCAGGTGCACCGTGTTCCGGACCCGAATCTACAACGAGACCAACATCGACGCATCCTTAGCCGCCTCCTTGAAATCCAACTGCCCGAGCTCCGGTGGCGACGACAACCTCTCCCCTCTCGATGCCATCACTCCCACCATCGCCGACAACTTCTACTACAAGGATCTGGTGAACAAGAAGGGCCTCCTCCACTCAGACCAACAGCTCTATAATGGTGGCTCGACCGATTCCCAAGTCACCTCCTACGCTAATAACATTCTTAAGTTTTATAGTGACTTTGCTGCTGCCATGGTGAACATGGGGAACATTAGTCCTCTCACTGGTACCAGTGGGGAGATCAGGACTAACTGTAGGAAGATCAACTGAGAAGTTTATCTTTAAGTATATGTAACAACAACTAAGAGAAGGGTCAAGTTCCCCTTCTCTTGACTGTAGGAAGATCGACCGAGAAGTTTAAGCATGTAACAACACCTAAGAGAAGGATCAAGTTCCCCTTCTCTTGTTGTGTTTTGTCCTCAAGGTCATGTAATAGTAATGGAAATAAGGTTGTGCTGTTGGAAAATTATTTTGTGCTGTTTGTCTTTCCTTGGCTGAACTTAAGTAAGCGATCAACCTACTTGACCTTTCCTTGGCCAAACCCAGGGAAGTGATCGGCCTTGCACTCGGTCGGCACGTAACGTGGTCCAAACCAAGATGAGACTTACCCACCACTGATGAAACTAGTGGGTTGGGTGTGTTTATTTGACCTTGGTTGGTTTTAAATTTCCGGTTTGAAATTTTTGGCGCTTGAATTGTATCATCCACCGAGAAAAGTTCAAGATTTTTTTTTTTTTTTTTTGATGAATATAGGAGGGAGATCCACCCGGATATATTATAGAAAAGAGAACGCACAGGATAATTTTTTTTTTAAAAAAAAAAAAAAAAATTACAGAAGACTGTAGCCTACCAGGAGCCATATATATATAATGTATGGCCCCCTTACAGGATCTCAGAAGGTCTAAGAGGCCTACTCCCCCATGACAGAAGACTGTAGCCTACCAGGAGCTATATACAATGTATGTGTATTGCTCCGGCTTAGGTTGGTGCATCATTATTCCAAGTCCCGATTGTGTCTGAATTGAAAGTTTCAGGTCCATCCATGCATTTCGATGTATCATACATGATAAACAGACAGCAGGTGATTGAACTGAACTATTATTATTATTTATCGTTATTTTTACCCCAACAGAATGTTCATCACACGGTCGAAGTGTTGCGAGATATCGCATGACACAAAAAATCCGGTGACAGAATAGCATGGAAGGGAATTAATACTAACCATATCACAAAGTGGGGAGGCAGCCACCTGGGACCATCATATCATTCAATATATCTTTTTCCACTTGATGCTGCCTAACACCTGTCCGGTTGTTCGTAATTGAGTGATGGTTGACATCTGTCTGCATCTCTATTAAGAATTGAGATGGTTGCTTGCACGACAGCATAATCAAAAAGAATCTCTTAACGATATATTAACACATAATTTACAATAACATCAACTAAATTTATAAGTGGGCCTGCCAAATCTGACTGGTAACTTATACATTTGCTAGTGTAAATCAGAGAAAAGAACAATAGCCTGTTTGTTTCGGACAATATGATCAACAAGCTGATGGTACATCAATAAAAGTAAATACTAAGATTGATCCCTGCAGTCAGATCATTTTCATGATACAACCACTATGATACTCTAATTGACTGTGAACAATTTAAGCCCTTCGACTTTTAGCTTGCCTTCATTAATAGATGTTGCGGAGGTACCAGAAGAGAGCTAAATCCCTCAGCTTACATCTCTTTACTTGGGGAGCAGGTATCATAACTGTCACCAGAACAAATCCATGTAGGATCACAAATTCTATACAAGTTACGTACAAAGAATCCGCATGGTTGTTATGATTGTTGATACATCCAAATGATGACAATTTTACACAGAAAAAAGGGAAATTGCAGAAGCACCAATTGCAGTAATGGATGTAACTGATGAAAAAGTGGCCAAGAATGGTTTTCAAAATACCAAAATTCAGCATGACACACTCCAAGGAGATTCACAATATTGATTGGGCAAGGTAATGACCCTTGTTGTCTGGTGCATGCACTCAGGTCTGATGAATGTTACGAATTGCAGCATTGATGCTTTTACAATCAAAGTCCATGATCTTCATCCAGTTCTCAAAGTCTCCAATCTCCTGCAACTCAAATAACCATTCATCTTAGACATAGAAATGGTAGTAAAACCTAGTATCTCTGTTCAATATTCAGTTTCATTGGATGCACAAAAAGTAAAGCAAAATGAAGCTTACTCAGCCCACTGTTTGAGCTGCATATTAGCACAGGCAATGATGATTAGCTCAGACAAAATGTGGCAAGATGCTGAGAATTTAAATGAAGAGTTTGTAATTTGTGATATTATCAAATTATAAACATCATATATAAGTGGAATCCTAAAGTCCCAAACTGATTGCCGCTACAGTTACACCCAAATAACTAGTACTCCAGAGATCAGTAGGCCTGCCAATGATTCCCTAAATCTAGGATAGCCAAGAAAACAATATATTTTAGCTAGTTATGGGTCCTATCCTTTTCTTCTTAATAGAGAAAAGGGTGATGATTGCATCCCATTTCATCTCACCGACAGTACTAGATACTAGAAAAGAAAGAAATGTATAACTTAAATGCTCATTTCCACTGGAAACATAGTGCAAATGGAAGTGATAAGGCTCATGGGAAAAGAAAAGATTTACCAAGAAACAAAAGTAAAAATGAATTAGATATAAGATGTAATTAAATCATTACAGGAACTGAAACAGGCAAACAGGAGAAAGAAGATTCTGCAAATTTGAAATATTATGATGAAGAAACAGATCACCATAATTGGAAACATACTGGGTGAAAAAGGACAGCTAAACGCACAGAAAACATTTAAGACAATAGTTTAATGAGTCTCCTAAGTTTTCCTTTTTTTTTGGGGCCGGGGGGGGGGGGGGGGCGTGTATATGGACAAAGTAATCAATAAGAGACAAGAGGGCAAGAAAATAGCGTGTAGAGTGCTCCTTTTGCAGAAATAACTTATATTCACCAAATTTAATTTTTATATGAGTATTGCAAGATGGACAGGTCCAATGAACTCCAAAATGTTGATATAAACTGACATTAACTTGGAACCACGCGCATCTAAAGTACCTTTTACTAAAATCAATGTAATTGTATGCAAACCTAGCACTTATATAGAAAATGTATTATAGGGAGTACTATTGGGCAAACCTTTAAAATAGTATTCAATCCATGGGAAGCAGCCAACCATTGATTTGTTTGCTTCTTATAGCGAATGATAGTACTAACTAATGCTCGTATTTCAAGTTCAATACGCTTCTCGTTGATGAAAGATTCTTCAACTCCTCCATTGACGGTGTCAACCAGAAGTTCAGAAACATGTGTTGCAGATCTTAAAGCATCCCTTTTTGCTTTATCTGTGGGCACAAAAAGCAATGAACATTTCAGTAAGAATTACACTATTGAATCCTCGTGCACTTACATAGGTTATAGGATCTGTTAAGATTTTCTAATAGATGCACTGATGAGAGAAGTCAGAGCTTTAGTAGCAGCATCTTCTATCACATAACATCTTAGATTCATGATAGCATAAAGTGCATTGAAATGAATACTAGAAACCAGAACACATCAAGATCACTTTCAATTGATTGATTGTTTGTTAACTTTTGAGTAAATAGTCAGATATATATAAAAACCAACTTAGCCATTAATAATTAAAACAACAATCAAAAAGTTTTTTTTTTACTGGTTTAATTTACTCCAAAGTCCAAATGATGATCATGAATAATAAGTGTCGGTTCCCAATTTAGATGGCCCACAAAGCATTTTGTAGTAACAGTACTACATCCCAACAGTGGAAGACATTTCTCTAGGCGATGGAGCACGGTAAAATGAATCCCAGCCATGGAATATTATTAAATGGCCAAGATACCATATTAGAAAACTAAATATAATGTAAGCCTCGAACCTAAAGTAGAGAGAAAAAAGGAAAATATTTCTGAACTATCAAATTTTTTGATCTTAATCCCAAGAAAAACAAGAATGTCATCTAGATAATCAATTCAAAAAAAAAGAAAAAGAAAAAGAAAAAGACAAGTTATACGTGTCTAAAAGTAACACCTAGCCTGACCATGTAAACTAAATCATTAGGAATTCAAAATTCCAGTCTAACAAGCTTTCCCATTATTTGTTTCATACCTTCAAATTGCAATAAGATAAGAACTTTTGTCAAGGGAAAAACTTCCCGACAGACTACAAATTTTCACTAAGGTTTTATAAACCAATGATCTTTAGTGGAAGATAATTCTTTTGAGGAACCAAGTAGATACATGGTTAATAAGTAAAAGTCTCTAATGTCTACTAACTAATAGGCATTCTGGGATATCTAAATACAACAGGATGTTTGGAATGTACAGATCTACTGGTTGATGCATAGCTTCATATTTACTTACATGCAATTATTTATATAGCAAATGTATAGGTCCCAACATGTATATAAAAATCATATTCAATCATTTGACTAGCAAGTGTCGGTCACATGAGCTTTTACTAAAGTTTGATATGCATTATAATATCGATTCTATCTAGAGTCCTGACAAACTAATGCTCCTTTTTCTTCTCTCACTCAACATCTGTACTGATTCTCAGTACACACTGAAAGATTAGATGAGTACTAAACTAAAGCTTAGCCTCAGAGCCTCTGTCCCTCCCACAAAATTATTGACGGCCCCCTTTGCCTGACCCATCACATCAAGCCTCTTCGAGTGTCTAAACATAGGCATCATACGCCAAGATGGATCCAAAGTTCCATGACTTCAATGCATTCCTAATCAGTTTTAGTCTCAGGCCCACAAATTTACTTACTTTGTTGGATTTAGGATGAAATTAATCTCACAGGCTAGACTCGATGCTTTTAAGCACTGGTGGTCATAACCATACATATTTATATAATATTTGCTCTTACTAGCCATAATCTTTTATCTAGAGCAATGCACCCGCTTTAGAATCTTCCTTTAATATCAAACCCGCATCTGCTTAGCAAGTGCTTCCTTACTGAAAGTAAATTTAAAACATTCACCACCCTGAAACTGCAACGTCTCCCAATTCTGGAGACCAAAATTTTGCTATTTTACTTGGATAAAAATATGTACCTGATTTTAGGGAAAAAAGAAGACCTGTCCACCAATTTCTAGCTGAAGTCACACCATATCTAGCCATATAACAGCATCAAAAAATTGATATAATTGTATCAATTTAAAAAGTTAAACGTAATATCTGAAACTAAAATGTTTTCTTTCCATCACGATAATTACTCGATATAGATCTATATGTAAGAGACTTTCAAGATCCCACAACCCACCAGCCAAAATCATATTCTTTATAATGAGTTCTACAACAACAGTACATCCAAACCCTAATTAGGGATCCTGATTTCCTTTTGCTACACTTTTGAGATTAGGGTTCCAGATTTTCTCCCCACAGGATGTCATATTGCCTCGAAATCGAAATCAAAGCAGAAATCATACGTAAAAGGCCTAGAAGAAGCATACAAGAATAGGAACCTAGATCTAGATTAGGCAAGAGAATTAAATCAGATCTGAGAAGGTAGAGATAGGTTTTTGGGAATCTGGGGAAGAGAAGCGAACTACCTTTTTGATCTCGGATCCGGATGGATCTCTGTTGGTGTTCCTGAATGATTTGGAGGAGCGACGATTCCAAGGTCCCCACCTCCGCCTTCGTTCCCTCCATCACAATCCGTTTGCGAGAGAGGTAGAATGGGGCTTCAAGCCCCAAGAAGAGCCCCGACGAAGAGTGAATTAGTATGTTAAACTTAAAGATTCATGTAAATATTAAATCATTAAGGGGTTTGAAAGCAATCGTGTGAGTTACAGCTGATCTCGGCACGTGACGTGCCGATGATGATAATGATGATGATTATTATTATTATTATTATTATTATTATATATAAATAAAATGAGATAATTAATCTAAATTATTCGCATGTCTCTCGGAGCAGCAAGAAAAATAGCGATTCAAAATACATTGATGGTGAAATCTATAGTATTATTTGTAAAAAATGATATGTTATCTTATTGATAAATATAAATTATCATGAATATATATATATTTAATCATATGAATATTATAACTTAAGATTTTTATAAAATTAAAAATATTATTATATATAAGTAGACTAACTATTGCCTTTTTTTTTTTGAATCAACATCTACAAATAACATATTTTATTTCAATATTATTCTTGTAGTTCTTGCTTCCAAAAAAAGAGTGCAAAAATACAATAGCCAAAAATAAAAATATTATAAATTTATCATCAATTCACAAAAATTATGAACTTAAAACTAATTTCTAAATAGATTAATAGTTAATATAAGATTAGATACAATTAAAAAGGCAAATATAATTATTTTCACATTTATAACCATTATATCTAATTGCTAAAATTGTTGCATTTTATCACAAAGAAAATGAATCACCACCGTTTTACATCTTATTTTTCATTTTTAGACTTTTAGGAAGTAAAAACATTTGTAAGTTAAATGGAATTATCTAGAATCGTTTTTTTGAGCAAAGGAAGGAAAGATTGGAAACTTTTTTCCTATGCAAATTCTTTTGACCTTAGTTATTTCTATACTTCTAAGAACAAAAAAGGGAAAGATTTCCAATCAAACATGTGAGTCTATTTGAATAGCTGATGACATTTCATCGAGACACTTAAGCGTATAATTTGGATTTTTGTGGACTTTGAGCATGTGAAGGACTAATATAGGCCCGACCATGCTGATAAGCCACAACCAAATTCCTGTGGAAAGAAAATAACTTTGCAAATAGTTTAGAAAGTGGTAACTAATTTTTTTCTTTCAAAAGAAAGGGATAGAAATCCATCCACATCATAATTATCCAAGTTTAGATATTAATTTTGTAAAGTATGTCTTGAATTTATAAACTCTAGAGACACAAAAATTGAACCATTTTCTTGGAGCAGTGATGGTGCATGATACGGATATAAGAATATCATGCTTTCTTGGCTTTTTCTCTTTTCCTTCTCCTTCCATTATTCTTGACAAACTTAAAGTTCGAAAA
This sequence comes from Cocos nucifera, assembly GCA_006176705.1. NCBI lineage: Eukaryota > Viridiplantae > Streptophyta > Magnoliopsida > Arecales > Arecaceae > Cocos > Cocos nucifera. Next base: position 4,099,989 of record QRFJ01000003.1, on the reverse strand, counting down.
GTTGGAGACAATGTGAGAGACGGTTCGTTGTTGCCCACATCTAAAGAATGTGGACTCAATCATTAGCCTTTAATTAATGTACCATTAAGGGGGGAAATAGTATTTAATTAAAAATGCCTTCAAATTTACATCAAGTGATGCACCACGTGTGTGGATAAAGAATCATATAAAGGCATTTGAAGCCAACCACCCATCTGCCTCATCCCTCCGATTTAATTAGGAAGCAAGGAAATGAGAAGGAAGGATCAAATTTTGCCTCTCTTGTCCTTTTTTTTTTTTGGACTTCTTAGCAGTGTAATAACGTGGTTAGTTATGAAGTAGATATAGACTGAAAGGACTTTCAGTATCAGACATGAGGAGTTTGGTGGGATAAGATAAGATTGACCCCATCTGCATTGCATGGTGCGATGAACGTAAACAATGCATTTGAGTGCAGTTAGTTCAAAGGTCCATGTTGGCGTCATGAAAAGAAAAGGTGATAGCAACTTTTGATTGCCACCCCCATCGAGGAGTGACTTGGAGCATTGGGAACCACTTCCTTTAGCAGGAAGGCCGGTGAGTTGCGAACTATATATGATTTAGTTTTTTGTTTTGGGTAACAAACTATATATGACTAAATCATATATATATATATATATGTGTGTGTACTAAATCATATATAACTATATATGATTTAGCTGGTGATTTAGTTTAGTACTAAATTCTTTTGGTGAACCTGCGAGGAAGACTAGGTATCACTAGCTTTTCTGCATGTAGAGTACCAGTCCACGTATCTAATACATGAATGCAAGTTAGCTCCAGCAAGAAGGGTCACGTGCACAAAAAAGTTCGCAGAGATGGATGTCATACTTATAGGTGTAACTTATGTTCACTAATTAATTAAAAATGCTATGGTAATTGAGGCAGAGCGTGACTCATGGGAGTGTAGGAAAAAAAAAAAAAGGAGTTGTGAAGAAATTTTCTCTCTCAATTAGTTTTATAAGGAGGTCTATATATATATATATATATATATTTTATAGTGTTTCAGTATAATTAGTTACAATAATAATAGATAGGATGATGAAAATGTATAATAATAGATCTCAAAAAATATTCTGAGAATTCTACACTATCTTAGATATTTCATGAAAATCCTAGAAATATATTTCAGTAATTCTTTAATAGGAAATATATGATGATAGATCCTAAAAGTATGATTTAGTAATTTGTTGAATATGCTTTGATGATCTCCTGAACATTTGGCTGCATCATCTTGAAGATTTTTTTTTTTTGAAGATTTATATAGTCAACAAAGAGAATTATACAAAAGTTAAACCATTAATGTATGGTTCCTGCAGGACTGATCATGCATCTTTTGAGTAGTTTTAGTAGAAATTTTCTTCTTCTGCATCCTAGTTTAGCAAGAGAACTTGATGCTATAAATTTTTCTGAATATGATAATTGAAATTTAAATTTTTTTCAAGAAAAAGGAAGAAGAATAAATTATTGTATCACTTTTATATTATGGTAGGAATTTGTTTTGTCTACTTTAAAGCTAACCTACACATGCCCTAATAGATTGTTGTCTTTCTGCTCATTACTTTTATGAAAAATCTTGGCTAAATAGAACCGAACAAATCCTATCCTGGCATGTTCATGGTTGGTGGAAAATCGATACAAAATCATTAATCCGTCATCCATGCATTTTTAATTTTTTTTTAGAATAAACGGAGGCTGGGAAAGCAGCTACTTGAAGATTTGTTAAGAACTCAGCAGATATATATAGAGAAAATTAGCTAGGCTTCGATGCCCTTTTAGCCATTGGTGGAAACAGAGACATACACCGAAACAAAAGCAGAGATATAGAGGACGGGCAAACATGATCAATCAGAAGAACTCTTCATGCATCTTTTGTAATCCTCCCTTTCTGCATCCTAGTTCGGCTAGAGAACTTGATGCCATCAAAATTTTTTAAGATGTTAACTGAAATTTAAATCTTTTTCAAGAAAATAAAAGAAGAATAAGTTATCGCATCACTTTCATTCTATAGTAGAAATTTGTTTTGTCTACTCCATAGGTAACCTACACATGCTCTAATAGATCATTATCTGTACGAAAAAATTTTCGGCCTTAGTGGAACCAAACAAATCCCATTAACAAATCCTGTCCTGGCGTGTTCATGGTTGGTGGAAAATCGATACAAAATCATTAATCCGTCCACCATGCATTGTTAATTTTTTTTATCATAAACGGAGGCTGGGAAAGCAGCTACCTGAAGATTTGTTAAGAATTCAGCAAATATTTATAGAGAAAATTAGCTTGGCTTCCATGCCCTTTCAGCCATTGGAGGAAGCAGAGACGTACGTACAGTGAAACAAAAACAGAGATATAGAGGAGAGGCAAACATGATCGATCAGAGAAACTCTTCATGCATCTTTTGTTCTCTTTCTGCATTCTAGTTTGGCAAGAGAACTTGATGCCATCAAATTTTTTTAATATGTTAACTAAAATTGAAATCTTTTTCTGGAAAATAAAGAAAGAATAAGTTATCGCATCACTTTCACGCTATAATAGAAATTTGTTTTGTCTACTCCATAGTTGACCTACACGTGCCCTGATAGATCATTATCTGTACGAAAATTTTCAGCTTTAAATAAACCAAACAAATCCCGTCCTGGCATGTCCATGGTAGGTGGAAAATTGATAGAAAATCATCATCCACAGGAAAGATTTTTATGAACTTTTACCGTGTTTTTTGAGGATTACCATGTTGGTTTCCATGTCAGAAGACAGGTTGTTCATTAGATTGATAGGAGGTTTACATCTCACCAAGCATCTCCTTCAGAAACTTCTAGCAAACGTGGAATGCATCAATAGGACAAGTGAACCTCCTCTTTTGGCAGACCATGCTGTAAAATTTCTGTTTCGTGACCAATCTATAAAATGATGTTTTAAATCTGTGGACAAGGCCTACCTACATGGAAATCTATAGATCATATGTACATAATTAGCATATATAAATAAATTTGGATGTTAAGCCACCCTTCCTCTCTATCCAAAAAGAAAAAAAAAACGTTTCCTTCGGAAATCAGTAAGACAAGTGAACGTTGAACAATGAGCACACAGGACTGTATGATTAAGATCTTTCCTATAATGAGTTTAGATGTGACCAAATCTATAAGGATATATGCCCATTTACCGTAAAATTAAACTGGGGAATTTCCCGAAAAAAGGCTGTCCGCCAAGTAGTTTTAGGTTGTGAAAAGAAAGGTGCGCTTTCTCCTTTCTCGGACATAATTAGCGGGGAGAGCCAAATATATGTCATCAGAATTGACGTCCCAACAAACAACAGCACAATCTGGTTCCCATTTCACTTGTTTGCTTCTTGAGCAACACTTTGTTGCTACGTGGTGCAATATATGTTAAGTTCCTGAGAGTTGTGGAAAACCTATATACCGTTGCAATATAACTCCGAACGGCTAGCCATGCATGTTGATTTTTCCAAGGTAAAGTAACACAAATTATTTAATTTGGCCCGGCCGGGACTGATCTGGATCAGGTTTATGTTATGTTTGGATTAAGTTTACTTTGTCTCTTACGGCGATGCTACTTGCGTGTTAGCACACGCTAGGCAGCTGGAGAGGGTTCTTGAATTTGAATATTCTAGATGGTGGCATTTTTTCGTATTTCTCAAAGAAAAATAAAAGAAATCTAGCATGAGAATTCTTGGAAAAGTATGAAGATTTAAGGAAAATGGATTTGAAGAGGTCTTGCAAGCTAGCCATTGATATTGTAATCTCAAAATCTTTGAAAATCTGGATTCACTTATATTTATGGATTCTAGAATTTTGAGAAACTTGAGAATGTAGCGGCAACAACTTCCATCTTCTTGATTTCCACTTATTTTTTTTTTTTGTAGAACGGATGATTTTGATGGAAAGACACATCCATGAGAGCGAAAAAATAAAATATTATACAAGTGGATGGAAAACTCGGTTGAGGATGCTCGTAGATCCTGTATGATTCACATGTATCATGTTATCCAGTCAGCAACATTACTAACTTCTCTGTATGTATGTAAAGCATCAAAAGATGGTAGTGATCGCATTAATCTCCGGCAATCGGAACGTCGCCTTCCTTCCTTTTGCTACTTATTAGTAATTTTTAAAGGAAATGCCTCATGGATGGAATGATTAGGCATCCAAGGAGTGATTGAATTCCTCACGTCTTCGCTTGTCCGGTCTTTCTTTGGCATTAACTTAGAGCTGCTCGCGTTCCAATGTGCTGTTTTTGCATGGCCCTCGGCCTTTGTTGGTGCAAGTCAATGGAGAACCGCAGCACAACATCAAATTGCCAATATAAGTTGCATTTTTTAAAGTCCCAAGGACGCGGCCCAATCTAAATCAGTTCTTAGAAGACACGTGAAGTTATAATAAATAACTCAACTAGCTTTGAACAAGTCGAGTAAAGAAAATTCCATTTGAAGAAATCTTACTCCTAAGATGTTGTGCGCTCATAAGATCTATATGGATATCCATCATGCTCAGGAGTTTCAAACGTCAAAAAAGGATAGAACCTGCCTCGAAAGTTCTCGCATCACAAGGTTCATCTGGTTGCGTATCAACTTATCCAATAGAAAACAGCTAATTACTGGTTCAATCACAAGCACAATCCAGTCCAATGCCTCTAGCTGTCATGCTCATGGACTTTTCTGGCCATTGGTCTTTACTTTGTCCAACCCTCGCATGCAAATTAGAATGTTGGGTGTTCGGCCTCAATTCCGTGTTTAAAGCTATTGATTGATATAGGATGATTCAGCGACAAAAGCTTGAAACAACCTAATTAATTGCCTAGGGTGAACCATGCATGTTTCTGTCCCTCTCTCAGAAGTTCACATCTCACCTTGTTACACAAATCTTTTGATGCTTGCAGACAGGGTTGATTAATTTTTATTTCCCCTTTGGACTTTCTCTATTGAAAACATATTATACCTACCAGTATGATTCGACCAGACAAATTAAAGAGAGATGGAGTACTACCAAAGAAGATTGCCTACTTCGACAGTGTATTGTGTACCGTACAGCAGTCGCCATTGTAATCCAGAGAGTACAAAAAGAGATTAGATGCACAAATTGAGTAGTTTTAAGTTGTGAGCTTGTGCTACATGATTTTCGAAGGCAAAGAAAATAGCTGGCCAATTAAAGGGACATAGGTGGTCTCACCTAAATTTTCTGCTTACAAGGGGATGTCCAGCACTAATGCATATGGCCATGACAATTAATCATGCTTATTTAGATGCTAACCCTGATTGAGTTGTTTGTGAGAGTCATGCGTAAACAATTGATGATGGATCCATGTGGACAATACATTTAATCCTACAATATTGCTTATTCGCTGAAAAGTAGAATTAAGAAAATCAATTAATATCTTCTGGTTATTATTATTATTTTTTTTAATAAAGCTGATAAATGACACCGAAGCAAGCCCATGATTTTGTCGACTAGGTCTTGGGTTCAACGGTAGGCTTTCCTTATCCGAATTGAAATCATTAATTGCTCTTATCAAAGCAACTAACCAGACACGAGCAAAGGCATTAAACATCCAAGGCCTACCATTACTTTTCGTCCACCTATCCAAAGAGACCGCACCTCCACGAGAAACAAATGGGCTCGTTCCGAGCCGACGTTCCTTTTGACCGGTCGACAGCCTCGTCAAGAAGCCTCACAGCCGTTGATGACTCCGTGTTCTACGCTGTTCCAATTAATGCCCTCATGTGTTCCCCTATAATTCCATGCACAAGTCCTGATCATTAGGTAAGAACCTTCCGCCACGAAGCTACCATGATCAAATCAATCCCCACCCCTCACACTTCTATATAATGAGCCTAGTATTTGGCGTGGCCTCCTCAAGCCACACACGCTAGCTCCTTCTATCTCTACCATTGATAGAGAAATGGCCTTCCCCTCCATGACCTTCGCTCCTGTTGCACTCGTTCTATTCCTCCTTGGGAGCACCTCGGCGCATCTCTCTCCTGACTTCTATGCGAAGTCATGCCCCAAACTTTTCAGCACCGTGAAGCCTGTGGTGCAGGCTGCGATCGCCAAGGAGAAGCGCATGGGTGCCTCCCTTCTTCGCCTCCTCTTCCATGACTGCTTTGTCCAAGTAGCTGACCTTTCTCAATGGCTTCTCTCCTATAAACGTTTTATGAGCAAATTGATGATCTCATCGAACTTAATTAATACCTAGCGTCTGACATGCACGTTACATTTGTTGCAGGGTTGCGATGGGTCGATACTGTTGGATGACACGCCCACTTTCCGAGGGGAGAAGACTGCAGCACCCAACAACAACTCTGTGAGGGGATTTGATGTCATAGACGAGATAAAGGCCGCAGTTGAGAAGGCGTGCCCAGGAGTTGTGTCATGTGCTGATATCGTGGTGATCACAGCCAGAGATTCGGTGGTCATTGTGAGTATATATATGGACCATGGGTCCACTATTAATTCTTAAAGTAAGGTCTTGCTCATCGAAATATATGGCCTTTCGTTGACTAAATTAAAGAACTTGTGCTACAGCTTGGAGGGCCATACTGGGAGGTGAAGTTGGGGAGGAGGGATTCAAAGACAGCAAGCTTCGCCTTAGCTAACCAGAACATTCCTCCTCCTACCTCGAGCCTTAGCAATCTCATCAACAAATTTGCAGCTCAGGGTCTCTCTACAAAGGACATGGTTGCCCTCTCTGGTATGAAAACCAAGACATTTACGGTCATGCATACAAGAAATAATGCAGACATCTCGTCGTACATTTAAATCGAATTCATGCATGCATGACTCTAACATTATATAAGTTGGTGAGGGATTAGATTTGTTACTTCCTGTTCTTCTATCTCCCAGAGTGGGGCAAACGCCTTGACTTAGAGGGACATGAACAAGCGTGTCTAATATAAAGTTCATGTCCTGCCAAGATTCACTACTGTCGTATATAATTAACTTTCCTCCATTCCTCTTTGTTTGTCTATATCAGTAACAGCCAAAACATATGTCACCTATGTAACTTTTCCAATTACTTACCAGAGTATGGCAGTGGCGGCTTCTCGTCATTGAAAGCTATTTTGTTACCCCAGATGCTCCTCCATGCATCAAGTCCGGTTGTCTTGCCTGCAGACAGGCATATTCCGGACTCCGTCAAAAACTAAATCTCATCCTCCAAGTAATTATCAATTACGGTACCGTGTGGGCTGCATGCATGTCACCCGGTAATATGGATGCATGTGTGACACGTAATCCGAAAATGGAAACAAGAAAGGTGACTGCCAGCTTTCACCATGCACATGATCCTCCTTATGGAGTCAACATCAGAAGGTAGGACATCAATTCAAATGGATAGGAGCATGAGGTTGGTATCCGGGTTGTAACCTGTGTCCCTTGCAACAATTATAGAAGCACTAGATCACATCAAAAAAAAAAATAATAGAACACTAGTGGTCCTCTATATCTTTCCATGGACAAGATAAATTATACAACAGTCACATGCATTAACTTAGTTCGGATATTAATTGGTGAGCTAATCCAATACTTGATGACCATGTAAATCTAAATCACATTTTAGTATCACAAAGAGTCCTAATTAATTATATTTCTCACAGGTGCTCACACCATTGGCCAGGCTCGGTGCATCAACTTTAGAAATCGGATATACAACGAAACGGATATCAATAGTTTCTTCGCCAAGAAAAGGCAGGCAAATTGCCCAAAAACCGCCGGCTCTGGTGACAACAACTTGGCACCCCTGGATGTTCAGACTCCAACTCATTTCGACAACGATTACTACCAGAATCTCATCCACAAGGAGGGCCTCCTCCACTCTGACCAAGTGCTGTACAATGGTGGATCCACCGACTCCCAAGTCAAGACGTACACCATCAGCCCTGGCACGTTCTACCGTGATTTTGTCACTGGCATGATCAAAATGGCAGATGTTAACCCCCTCGTAGGCTTAAAAGGTGAGATTAGGAAGAATTGCAGGAGGGTCAATTAAGGGGACAAGTGGCACTTTGAGGCTTGGTTGTACCACCTTTCTTGAAAATTAAATGATAACAGGCAAGGTGTTGAAGTTATGAGATTGGCTCTATTTTTTTTTTTTCAAAATTTAAGAAGTAATGTTGTTGTCCCTTATATATCCTTGTTAATTTACTTTCGCCTATCGTGTAATAAGAGCATCACTTTTTTGTTCAGATGTGTATTAAGAACATTAATTATTGAAGCATACGATGTTAATTATTGAGTTACCAAGATTAATCAACATTGTTATTAGTCAATCTCCGTGTCTCATCATTTGAACCAATAATTAGCTTTGTGCATAAATACACTGTTATGGTAACCATAGGTGCACTAGAGTTGTTGGATTTGAATCTACTTCTTTTGAAGGACCATTGAACAATAGACTTGAATAGCTAAGATTCCAAGGGTTTGAAATGGTCCGACCAGTTTGGTGAGCTTTCAAGTCAATAATATAGCTACTGGGTTGTCTACAGCCTACTGGAAAATGACATGATGGACCTCTTCTGAGAAAATTGCAAGCTTTTAATTAGAGTTAGAAGTACGTCATGTTAAAAACGACAGAAATTAAGGTTAAAGTCAAAAACAAGTAACTTATTGATGAAACCATTCAGCGTAGAAGATGCCAGATGATGATGATACTAAGTTTCATGTTTCCTTACTATTTTTTAAACTTTTTTCAGGTTTGGCTTATGACCAAGTATCTGGGTTCTAAGATCAATCTATACTGTTAATAATTAGCCCCTGGTCTAACGGGGTTCAGCCAGTTTTTGGACATCTGTTGGATAGAAAAATCATTCAATAATGTGACATAATTTTAAAAAAGATATCTACAATTCGACTTGTTCGGAGTGCACGGTTGAGAAACCGCATGGCCGATCATGATACGAAGTAAAAACAAAATATTTGCATGCTACCACACATGTGTGTGTATATATATATATATATATATATATATATATATATATATATATATATATATATATATATTCATATGTATGTATGTGCTTGAAAGATATGCAGTACTCTGATCCCTGTTTTGCTAATCTCCTACCAAACAGCGGCTATTTTAGCCCATGCTTGTGGTTAGCTCCTTCATTAGCACTGTCAGTGTTTTAGAATAGCTAATTAACATGTTCCCTGATATCCCTTGTTTGACTAGTCCAGCTTTAATTACACTTCTGTGGAACAAGAAAGTGGCTTTTATGATGGTTGTTGTTAGACGTTGTAACGATTAAATAACAGGCAAGCCTCTCTAGATCAAGTACATCAATTATATAAGAAACCCAACAAAGAAAAAGAAATAGAAAAGTCCATAAGCATAGAGTTCAGCAGGAACCCTCTTGTCTTATAAGCGAGCGTCAGGAAATTAGGGTTTATTGTTCAAAGGCCCAATCCATCCCGGCCCTACCTTAATGTTTTCGCTTAACACAAACCGTAGGTCACCAAAGATAGGCCCAAAATGTTAGGAGACTTAGCCTGCACATGCATTGTCTTGAAGCTCTAAAACTTAAAGAGTAATTCATTGTCAACCGCATGCATCCGGTGCAGAAAAACTATACCATATCATATGACTGGATAATATAGCTATCGCTTTTTAACACGTATTTAATACCTATTCTGCTTTTTGATTTGAAATTTTAAATGACAAAATTACACCTTCTCTTCTGAAAAATTATGATATCCTATGGCCAAATTATGACTTTCTATATGCAGAAAGTCATAATTTGGTCATCGAATGTTATAAGGAAGGAAAGAATATTTTTGTCATTAAAAATATTTATAAATTTTCAACAACAAAAGTATAAAAATTTTTAATGATGAAAATATTTCTTTTTTTTTTGACTTTCGAAAGAAAAGTTATAACATTTCGTGTATAGAAAGTCATAATAGGGCCATAGAATGTCATAATTTTTTCAAAAAAAGATGGATATTTTTATTATTTAGAATTTTAAATTAAAAAATGAAACTGCAGGCATTAAATGTGCTTAAAAAAGCGGTGGCTATATAGTCTAATTATATAAAATGATGTATTTTTTTTGCACCATGTGCAATATATAAAGTATTTCTCAAACATAAATATGATGTAACCATGAAGGGTCGGGCGGGCCAAGGTGATAAGTTGAGAAAATCATTGAAAATTTAACACTATAAGAAATAGGGGTTTTGCCGACGTAAAATTTATCTACACAAAACTTTGCATAAATAAAGAGGACAATTAGCTGTGCAAAAGAATAAACATTGATAAAATTGGCATAATTAGCTACGCTACAGGCTAAACATCCCCAAATATAATTAGCCATGTAAATGTAGTATTGGCATTTAAACCAAAACGTCGACAATGGATGGTTTTAATTTTTTAATATTTAATAAATATTTATCGATGCTAAATTTGCGTAGGTAATAAGAATAACTACCTATGCTTAAATATTGCGTAGGTAATTGCCTTATTGCCTACATTTATTTAGCATCGATAAAGATTTTATTTATTTATTTTTTTATTTTTATAAATAATTTATTGATACTAAACTAACGTAGGCAATAGGGCCAATTGCCTATGATTACATCTTGCGTAGGTAATTAGCCTTATTTCCTATGCTAAATTGACATCGACAAATATATTTTTTATTAATTTTTTTATTTTTATAAATAATTTATCAATGATAAATTAGCCTAAGTAATAAGACTAACTATCCATGCTTAAGTCTTCCGTAGGTGATTAGGCTTATTGCCTACGTTTATTTAACGTTGGCAAATTTTTTTAATTAGTTTTTTTTATTTTTATAAATAATTTATTGATACTAAATTAGCATAGGCAATAAAACGAATTGCTTAAGCATAATGGTTATGTCGGTAATTAGTCTTATTCTTACACTAAATTAGTATCGACAAATATTCTTTTATTAATTTTTTATTTTTATAAATAATTTATCGATGATAAATTAGCATAGGTAATAAGACTAATTACCTATGCTTAAGTCTTTCCTAGATAATTAGGCTTATTGCCTACGTTTATTTAACGTTGGCAAATATTTTTTTATTAACTTTTTTTTTATTTTTATAAATAATTTATCGATGCTAAATTAGCGTAGGCAATAAGATAAATTGCCTATGTATAATGGTTACATCGGTAATTAGTCTTATTCCTATGCTAAATTGGCATTGATAAATATTTTTTTATTAATTTTTTTATTTTTATAAATAATTTATCGATGCTAATTTAGCGTAGGTAATAAGACTAATTATCTATGCCTAATTCTTGCGTAGGTAATTAGGCTTATTGTCTACGTTTATTTAACATTAAAAATTATTTTTTATTATTTTTTTATTTTTATAAATAATTACTAACGGTAAATTGCGTAGGTAATAAGTGTAATTACTTATGATTCAATTTCTTGTAGGTAATTATCTATTACCTATGATTAGTTATCGTCGATAAATATTTTTTTTATTTTATTTATTTAAAAAATTTATCGATAATAACTCAGTATAGAAAATTAGATTAATTGCTTACGTTTATTTTTTCGTAGGAAATTAATATCATTACCTATGATTTCTTTACATCGAAAAAAGTTTTAGCAAAATAAAAAAATAAATAAATAAATAATTAAAAGTAAAACCATTTGCCAATGTTAAATAGTGTAGGTAAAGATTCTTATTACCTATGTATATCTTTACCGTAGGTAAATAAACTTATTACCTACGCAATTAAGAGTATAAACAAATATTAACTTATTTTAATAATTTTTTTTATAAATAATTTATCGATATAATTTTAGAATTTAAAATTTATTTTTATCATTCATTATCTAAATAATTATTATTAGATTATCTTTACAAAAGTCTGCCTCAATTAGCTTGCCCTAGCTATGTCGATCAATAAAATTTGATTTCGATGGCTACGAATGACCGCATGATGATCTGATAGATAGAGATCACTGATGAATCTAAAAATTTATAAAGATGATTTTTAGTGATATTTATAGCATACTATCAAAATTTTATCTCAATCGGACATCATTATCATAGTTAATTTAGTACGGAATGATTTCAACCGTTAAATGAAAAACTAGTGATCAAAAGGCCAAACGACGTCTGATTATAAGATAATTTTTTACATTAATGATCTTTACTAATACTTTGATTTTTTGTACATTGACGATCATAAAATTCAAATTGCATATATATATGAACAATTCAAAACTTTATGTCTCTTGATACTAATTCTTGAGATCGCTAGGTAAATATACTTATGTTTTTATAAGATCTGCTTAACGTGGATGGTTTATATATGTACGGTTTAAATTTTATGATCATGATCGTATAAATGATGAAAGTAATAGCAAAGATTACTTATCTAAAAAATTATTTTAATTGGATGTCGTTTAGCTTTTCGATCATTCATTTTTTATTTAATGGCCGAAATCATCCCTTATTAAATTGAACATGATAATGATATTCGATTAAAGTAAAATTTTGATAGTATGTTATAAATATCATCGAGATTATTACTGTAAGTTTTTGAATCCATTGTTGATCTCTATCTATCAGATTATCATACGGTTGTTCCTGACCGTCGAGATGAATTTTATTGATCGACATAGCTAGGGCTTCGAGATTGAGGCGGACTTTTATGATGATATTTTAATGATTATTATTTAGAAAATGAACGGTGGAGATGGGCTTTAAATTTAATAATTATATTCATAAATTATTTATAAAAATATAAAAGCTAATTTAAAAATCAATGAAAGGTAATTAAGTTATTACCGACGTAAAATAATTATTGAAAAATAAATTTTTAGTGATGTAAGAAATCATTGATAAATATAATAATTACCTACATTAAAGGCTAACGTGAAAAAATTATCTTATTTTTGACGTATAGTTTTCATCAAAAATTATTTTTTAAATTTTTTATTTTTAAATTTTAATTATATATTTTATGAACCTAATTTTAATTTTAAATAAACTTTTTTTGATGTTTTCTTATCATCGATAGATGCTTATTTTATGATGAAAATATTGCATCGATAATAATTTTTATTAATTTTTTTGATGTTTCGTTGATATCGGTAATAATTTTATTATCTACGTTTTTCTTAAATGTAGCTAAGTCCAGATTTGCCGATGTTACTTTATGTCGATAAAAAGTTAATTTTTTGTTAAATATTTTTTAATATTTTTTATTCATCGATAATTAGTATTACCGACGTAACTTTGCGTCAATAAATTTCTTTAAAAATTTATCATCTTGCCCTCCGCACGTTTCATCTCCCAACCCTGCCCTCCTATTTCTCCCTTCCGAACCCTCTCCATCGGCTACCTCCTATTTCCCCCTTTTTTCTTTCGATCTCTCTCACCGTCGGTGGTCCCAGCCTCCACCTCCACCGCTGCCTTCTCCACCTCTACCATCACCGTGGTGCCGTGCCGCTACCATTGCCGCCGTGCCGCCTCTCCAAAAAAGGTAAAATTCTTTTTTTGTGTTGCTTTTGCATCCTAGGGGAAGGAAGGGGTGGGGTTGGTTGCCCGGAAATGGAGGTAGGAGAGGAGGAGGGGCGGGGTGGAGGGGAGCCACGGGCCGTGGGTGGGCCGGTGCCGAGGTGTGGAGGTGGTGACAAGTACCTTAGGGGTAGTGTGAGGGCGGAGGGGAGGGAGGTGCGGACGAAGGGGGAGGAGGCGCGGTTGGCAATGGTGACTGGCGGTGGGGACTCGGATGGGGTGTGGGAATGGCGATGGTGACGACGCGATGGATTCCGAGGGATGGCTTGGGGGCGGAGGGGAGGGAGGCGCGGATTAGAGGGGGAGGGGGGTGCAAGGGGCGGTAGTGATGGTGGGAGGGGGCGTAGGGGGGCGGTGGTGACTGTGGAAGGAGGGCATAGCTAGGGGCGGTGGTGATGGTGGAGGGGGACGAAGGCGCCGGGGGGGAAGGAAGGAAGGGATTTACATACATATATATACATATATAATTAATAAAAATAATTTGTGATTCAACTAAAATGATGATAGTGATGACAACTTCATAAATGATAAAGAGAGATTATACATTGATGGATTATGATGATGAAGATGTCGATAATCCTCCTGATGAAGATACAGACATTGATTGATAATATGTAATTTTTTAAGAAACTCATATATCTTAAATTTTATATATCATTTAGTATTGATATAATTTTTATCAAATATTATATTATCTCTAATATATTGTTTGGTACAGATAGGACACTAGGAGGACAACCCCGAAGGCTTGCATGAAGAGATGCCGGTGCATCAGCTTTTGCTGATGACCAGGCGGTCACACTGGCTAGTCCAGATTAATTTTATATATTATAATTTTTTATATTTAATTTATTTTAATTTTTTCTCATTTATAAATAACTGATTTTAAGTTATGCCATTAGGAGGACGATCTAATGGGAGGGACCGACATGGAGATGTCGGTACCTCTTCATCATCTCAGTAGCACACTATTGATGAGGCAGGCACATCATCTCCTATCATAGATTATTTTTTTTATGTTATATTTACTTTAAATTTTTATCATATATAAATAACTGATTTTAAGCTTTATATTTTGTTGTAGCTACTAATACTGTAATTACGCAAACACGTGGAGCCACCAGAAATGAGAAGCTGGAGGAATGGAGGAGGGCACATCCCGAAGAGAGGATGAGGATTGTCTTCTCATTGGAATATATCATGCCAGTAGAGCGCCATGTCAAGGATCCATACGTGTGCGAGATTGGTATTATTATCCATTCGTATGCACCCCTGATGCTGATTGATTGGCGCAAAGTTATGAGACCACAACAACAAGTACTTCTCGACCATTTGCAGGTAACTAAATATAATTTTTGATAATTATGATACTTTTATTTTTTTGATAAATCTCATATATTGTACATTATTTTTGCAACATGATTTTGATATTCAGGAGATTAATACCCTACATGTGCGGGAGGCTATCCTTCGGCATGTGGGGCGATTGCTTAGAGGATTCAGATATGAGCTCCATACCCACTGAAAGGAGGTCTTTCAGGCACGTGGGGAGATGGCGACACGTGAGACACCGCATAGGAGTGTATCACATTCCAACTGGGATCTCCTCTGCACTAGATACGAGAATCCTGTATATCGGGTATAATTATTATGTATAATAAAAATATTAATTTTTGAATTGATATGTTATTGTAATATATTCATTAATATCTTCATTGCATTTGTTTATTAGGCCTACTGTGATAAGGCCTCACAGAGCAGGTCGAGGCTCATGGTAATGCATTGCGGTGGATCAAAATTATTTGCACAATATCATACTACTACATAAACGGCATATGACAGTACTTACTATGGCAGCGATTTTCAAAACCACTGCCATAAATTCTATGGTAGTAATTTTTGTTAACCGTTGCCATAGATCGGACCTATGGCAGCGATTTTTGTAACCACTACCATAGGTCCGATATATAGCAGCGATTATAGAAAATCGCTGTCGTAGGTCAGATCTATGACAGCGGTTATAAAAAATCACTGCTATAGGTCGACCTATAGCAGTGGTTCATTATAATTAATGTCATAAGTCGGACCTATAGCAGCGGTTAGTAGGAACCGCTGCTATAATTTGATTTATGGCAGCGATTAATTATAACCACTGCCATATATATATTTTTTAAATATTATATAATTTTAAAATTTAATGCTCATCTTCATTATTTATTATCTAAATAATTATCATTAGAGTGTCTTCGCAAAAAATCACCTCGATCCAATTTTTCTAGCTTCATCGATCAGAAAAATTTGATTTCGACAACTACGAACGATGATGCGATAATCTGATAAATGAAGATCTCTGATGGATCCAAAAGTCTGCAATGATGATCTCGATGATGTTTGTAGTGTACTATTAAAATTTTACTTCAATCGAATATCGTTATCTTGGTCAATTTAGTATAGGTTAGTTTCGACCGTTAAATGATAAATGAGTGATCAAAGGACCAAACAGTGTCCGATTATGAGATAATTTTTTTTATAAATGATCTTGGCTACTACTTTAATTATTTTTATGGTAGTGATTATAAAATTTAACTCGTGAGATGAAGAACAATCTAAAACTATACATTTTCTGATAACCATTCTGAAACTTCACACATTGTTATGCTCCTACTTTTGCAATATATGCTTAACATGAACAGTTTATACGAAAATAATTTAAATTTTACTATCATTGCCATATAAAATATTAAAAATTATAATAAAGATCATTTAACCAAAAAATTATCTCATAATCGAATGCCATTTAACCCTTTGATCACTTGTTTCTAATTTAACGGCCAAAATCATTTCATACTAAATTGACTATGATAATGATATCCGATTGAAGTAAAACTTTGATAGTATGCTACAAACATTATCAAGATCATCGTTATAGATTTTTGAATCCATCGAAGATCTTCATCTATCAGATCATCGGATCATCGTTCGTGATTGTTGAAATCAAATTTTTCTGATTGATGAAGCTAGGGTCATCAGATCGAGGCGATCTTTTACGAAGATATTCTAATGATAATTATTTAGATAATGAATGATGAATATGGATATTAAATTTTAAAATTATATAATATTTAAAAAAAATAAAAAAAATATTATTTTTCATCTATGACAGCGATTATCAAAAATCACTACTATAGATTTATAGCAGCGGTTATAGAATCGCTGTCGTAGATCTATGGCAGCATTTGATAACCGCTGCCATAGGTTAGATTAAAAATTTTTAATTTATTTTTTCTTTTGTGTGCGCTCGATCTCTCTCGCTCTCTCCCCCCCTCCTCTTCATCGTCGGTGAGGCTCCTCCCCCTCGGTCGATGTCATCCCTCCTCCCCCCCGACCGACCGCCCGACGTCGCCCCTCCTTCCCCCTCGATTAACGTCGCCCCTCCTTCCCCCTCCTCTCCTACTCCCCATCCCCGACCGCCCCTCTCCGCCACCCCCCACCCGACCCTCCATCCCTCCATCCGACCCTCTCTCGGCCCCAGCGAAACCCCCCTTCGATGAACGCCCATCCAACCCTCCCTTGGCCCCCTGTGAAATCCCCTCCAGCGAACCCCCATCCACCCTCGATCCTCCACTGGCCCCTCATGAAACCCTTCCCCCACACTCTATCCTCCTCCAGCCTCGGTGCGAAACCAAACCCCCCTTCCAGTGAGCCCCCCTCCACCCTCCTTCAGCCCCGCAAAATCCTACCATTTTGATCCTTCCCCGATCGAGTGCGAAGCCTCCTTCGGCCTCCTCGTCACTATGCCCCCTCCCCTTGGCCTCCCATCCCTGGCCGTCTCTGCTCTCTCTTTCCTCTTTTTTTCTCTTCTCTATCTCACTATCTTGCTTTTGTTTCGTAGGTTACCTCTAGTGCCGTCGTCCTCCTCTAGCATTGTTGCCGACGATCCTCGGAGCTTTCGATGCGACCTACTCTCTATAGTCATAGGTATAATTTTTTTTAAATTTTATAGTATTGCTTATTAATTATATATATTTATAATAATTTATAAAATATTTATAATATTATAATTATCTACATGCTATAGTTTTTGGGTCGTGCCATGGTGGTAGCCTTGGGCTGTGCCATATCGACGACCGTGGATTAGATCTGTCAACGAGTTGGATTCGGATCAGAATCTGAATATTCAGATTCGGATCCAATTTTAATTACTGGTACTGAATCCAAACCCGAATACTTGACGGATCTATACTTGAGAGAGAAAGAGAGGGATCCGACCTCTCCGATATCATTAATTATTTATGAATGTAATTCATGTTGTAGAATTTATTGCATAATATTTTCTGCATATTTATATCTTGTTGCTTTTGTTTATTGCATTGCATAACGATAGATCCATCAATTGATTAGTGTACATAATCTTCGACATCCGTACAATTATATGTAATTATATGGATTAGAAAATTATGTACAATGATCAATTGATTATCCAATATGGATAGTTTGAAAATTATAGATAATTCTATAGATAATTACAGTAATCAAATGGTATGCTAAAAATTTTGAATAAAATTTTGAATAGTATTTTTCTTTTGTTTTTCCTACATGGGAGAACTAAGGAAAATGCTGCTGAAATTTCATTCGATCTCTGTTGCATATCATTTGATTACCATAATGAACCTATAGAATTAATATAATTTCTGAATGGGATAGGGCCTATCTTTACCTATTAGTTGATGATAGGGTGCATTTATTGCATATCTAAAAATAATATTTAATTTGAGTTCCACACATCATTTACTTGCAGTATCATCATTTTTAAAATGGATAAGGGATGGATGAAGTTTAGCAGGCTCTCGCCAGAATATAAGACTGTATTTCAAAAATTTTTTGATGATGCTATGAAAAGATTTGGAGACCATGGATTGATCCAATATCTTTATAAAAAATGTATGGATGGGTCGTGGCTACCTCGTCAAGATGTCAATGATCACCTCACTATTTATGACTTTAAAGTCGGTTATGAAATTTGTTGGGACCAACATGATGAGGGTAGACCGCAAGAAGGCGATCAACCTGAAGAGAGAGTGAAACAAATGGTTCATGATATTTTTTCATTTGTTGGTCATAATGATGGTGCATCTACATCCATGTCTGATCCTGTGATTGATCGAATGACAAACAGTAAGGATGTGAAGAAGGTCCGCAAGTTGATGGAGGATGCTAATGTTCCATTGTATTTTGGATGTAAAAAGATGGTGAAGCTTGAGTTCTTAATCCAGTTGTATCATGCAAAATGTTCCAACGAATTCAGTAATAATAGAGTGAACTGCATACTAGAACTTTTAGAAAAAATTCTTTCAGATGATACACGAATTCTGAAGAATAATTATGAGGTATCAAAGATTATTAAATAGCTGGGCTTTACTTATACTAAGATATATGCATGTCCCAATGATTGCATGCTCTATTAGGAGGAAGATGTCAACTGCAATGAGTGCATGAGGTACGGTGTATCAAGATGGAAACAGAATAAAGACAGCACATCGACTCATATACCTCAAAAGTTAATGTGGCACTTTTCTTTAATTTCGAGACTATAAAAGTTTATGTCGGCAAAGACATTGAAGGATATGAGATGGCATAAAGAGGACCGAACAAAAGATGATGCATTGAGGCATCTAGCCGATGAAGAGGCATGACAGAAGTTTAATGAATTACATCCGACTTCACACAAGAGATACGTAATATGAGGTTGGGCTTGTCGTATGACGGTTTCAATCTATTCAAGCATATGAATACTGCCCATAGTGTATGGCCAGTATTTATTCATGTTTACAATCTCCCACAGTAGATGTGTATGAAAAAATTCTTTACTTTCATGATAGTGCTCATCCTTAGACTGATGGAGGTAGGTAATGATATTGATATTTATTTGCAGCCTCTTATTATCGAGCTAAAATAGTTATGGAGCATTCAAGATGTTTCAACTTTTGATGCTTTTCTGAATGAGTCATTCTCCATGTGCGCAGTGCTTTTATGGATAAATAATAACTTTCTAGTCTATGCCCTGATGTCGGGTTGGAGCACCAAAGGTGAGTTAGCATGCCTGATTTATGGAAGAAATACCCGATTTAGAAGGTTGATGCATCAAAGGAGCTTTAGCTATATAGGGCATTGACGTTTTCTTAGTTGAAACCATCCATATAGAACGGATGCACGCTCATTCGATGATACTATTGAAGAAGGTGAGGCACTTGGTCGGATGTCTGAGAGTGAAGTACTTAGAGAGTTGGATGATCTCAGTGTTGAATTTGAGAAAGATGATCCGATTGATAATAAAAAAAGAAAGTGTCGATCAAAGAAAGATGACATACACTTTAATTGGAGGAAAAAGAGCATCTTCTTTGACTTGCTATATTGGGAGATAAATTTATTATGCCACTGCTTAGATGTAATGCATATTGAACAGAATGTGTGCGAGCTCCTTTTGGCAACAATCTTGAATATCAAGGATAATACTAAGGATGACTTGAATTTCTAATTTGACTTGAAAGAATGGGATATTAGAAGATGACTCCATCTAGAGCCGGCAGGAGGAGAATAGTGGAGGCTTCCTCATGCATGCTATGTTATGAATGCCTTCGAACGGTCCACATTTTTTCGTGTATTGGAGAACATAAAGATTCCAGATGGATACTCAAGCAACATATCGAAGCGTGTGAATAGTAAGGATGTTAAACTTGGAAGATTGAAGACTTATGATTATCATGTACTGATGCAGAAATTAATCCCAATAGCTATTCGTTGCGTGTTGCCAAAAAATATTAGAATGGCGGTTATTCGTCTTTGCAACTTTTACAGAGATATTTGTGCAAAGAGGTTGTTTAAGAAAGACGTAAAAAAAATGAAGGCAAGGATGGTAACTATATTATGTGATCTAGAGAAGATATTTCCACCAATATTTTTCATGGTTATGATGCATCTCATCATGCACCTTGCAGAGGAAGTTGCACTTGGAGGCCCAGTGTTTTGCCGATGGATGTATCGTACTAAGAGAAATATTCAAACTCTGAAATCTTATATAAGAAATATGAATCATCTGGAGGGATCTATAGCAGAAGGTTATTTGGGTCAAGAGTGTATAAATTTTGTACCATGTATTTAAACAAGCTCGAGACATATCGTAATTGGCCAATGAGGAATCAGGATGATCAGTATGAGCCAATTGAGCCTACATTTGAGTCCATTCCACAGTCAGATGGACTTTTCACTTCATACTGCCTCACTAATTTGAGCATTGTGGAAAGAAATAAGGCACACCGCTACGTGCTCTTCAACTGTGATGTCATTAAGCCATACATAAGATGAGTCACTCAGCATTATTTATTTCATAATAATTAAAAAAAATCTAATTATACCTAAATTTATTCTTTGTGCATTCAACAAATACAAGGAGGTTATAAGAGTAAAATATGGCACTCTAAGTATGCAGAAGAAAGAGAAAATGCATAGCAATGAATTTTCTGAATGATTCAAAGATCATGTAAGCGATTATATATTTTTGTATGGTACAACTTATTAGAATATGTTTACTAATTAGGTGTCATCTTCTTAATTAGGTGTGGAGATTGCCGCTCAATAATGTGAGTCTTGAAGTGTATGCTCTTTCAATGAGCCCTAATCGTACCATGCGTGAGTATAAATTGCTCATCATTAATGGCTACAGGTTTAATATTCATAGTAGGTCTGTAAATATGGCAACATAAAATAGTGGCATCATGTTAAGCGCCACCATTGGGCATTATGCTAGCTCAAGTGATTCACAATCTCGTACGGAGGATTTGAACTATTATAGCATGGTGGAGAAGATAGTTATCTTAGACTATTATTCTAAAAGAAGGATCGCATTGATGAAGTACGATTAGATTGACACCTTATCACAATCTGGGATGAAGACTGATGAGTGTAGTTTTACTCTCGTTAACATGCAACAATATCTCCACACTGAAGAACTGTATATACTTATCTCCCAAGCTAGTCAAGTCTTCTACGTTAGTGATTTCTTGGAGCCTCAATGGAGTGTTATTGTGAGGATGGTGCCTAGGCATATTTTTGATGATACCGAAGTTGATGATGATATTGGACCATGCATGTAAAGCGCTCCTCTAGGATAATTTATTTGGTACTATCGAGGTCCCAGACATATTTATCAGGAGCGATGGTGATATCCATATTATAGATGCCACTAAGCACTAACTTCAACATTATGGTATAAATGATTAGAGTCTAATTATTAATTTTTTTTTATTTTTTTCTTATTTTGGTCAAGGAGCTCTCTTTCTTCTGATCTTTGGAAGCTTAAAAAAATGTGTGTCATGCCGGTAGATCGTGCCGTACCGGCTACTAAGAGAACCCCCATCTGGTATAAATATTAGAGACTATTTATTGATGCTATACTAATATTATTGTTCAACATGTTATATTGATTAATGTTCATTAATGTTACAGGTCACGATGATATCGAAATGCCATCTAGCTTTCATCCCTACCCTTCGGTGGGTTACACACAGTTCAGCATCTGAGAAACAATAGAAGCATACTCTATCTATCTCAGCCGTATTTTAGAGTTACGAACTTCGAGGATATGTTGGCCCGCATTCCGGCTCCAGCTCCAACTTCAGCTTCGATGATGTAGATTTATGAGATTTTTGATATATTTTATTTTTTTAAAAAAATATTATAATAATTTT
Source organism: Cocos nucifera (assembly GCA_006176705.1). Lineage (NCBI taxonomy): Eukaryota > Viridiplantae > Streptophyta > Magnoliopsida > Arecales > Arecaceae > Cocos > Cocos nucifera. The sequence goes on along the minus strand of QRFJ01000003.1, from coordinate 4,077,707 downwards.
TTTCTATAATAAAATTTTAGTATTTCAGAATAATTTTTATATTTATTATATTTTTTTATGTTATATATCTGTATTTATCAGATAAAATATATAAAAAAATAAAAATTTTAATTTTTTTAATTATAAAAAGATCTACGGCAGCAGTTTTATAATCGTTGCCATATTTATGCCAATCACTACCATAGGTTCATGGCTAACGGTACCAACCACTGCATTAGATCTATGATAGTGGTTAAGAAACTGCTGCTATAGATTATCTATGGCAGTGGTTACGTAACCGCTACCGTTAGCACCACGGATCTATGGCAGCGATTATGTAGCCACTGCTATAGATAACCTATGGCAGCGGTTACGTAACCACTGCTATAGATCGATCTATTACAGTGATTTATAAACCACTGCAATAGACTATCTATGGCAGCAGTTCAAATAACCGCTACAACAACCACTGTCATAGAGCTACGATGACGGCCGCAGTGACAGTGGTTAGAAAATTGCTGCCATAGCCTATGGTAGTGGTTTTTTGGGCTACAGCAGTGGTTCGTAACTACTGCTGTAGCTTTTTTTGTAGTAGTATCAGTATGAGCTGGTGAGTATACATACATACATCTTTAATGATTTATTAGAGTATATCTATGTCAATATACTTACATTCATCAATTTTAGAGAAACATCGACATAGGACAGCTGTCCGGACGGATTGACGTCTACCAAAGGATCCATCATCGGACGATGGGCGAGTGGCTTTCCGAGACTAGGGAGAGACATGTGAGTATTAAGTGATTAAGTTTTGTTTCAATTTTATTATAAAATTTAGATTTTTAGTTATATTTATTTTTTCTTTAATTAGGACCATATGATGGAGATACGATCCCAGCCTCCAACTAAGGGCTCTACCTCATCCATAGATGGCGATATCTATGATGAGGTGCTCGGTACGAGACCTAGCTATGTTACGGAGTTGGGATATGGAGTTATGGCCCATAGCTCTTCTCAAGCAGTACATGTTTCTTGTGATGCTTATCTGCATGAAGCAGAGAGGAGACATGCTAAGACCGAGAGAAGACATCATGAGGAGATAGTGGACCTATGGCGGGCCAATGCCGAGCTTTCATCCTAATTTTAGGCATTTGAAGCGAAGCTCGATGAGTTATGTCGTCGTATGCCTCTCCCATCAACTTTTAATGTTCCTGTTAATGCTTATGATCAGAACACCATCGATGATAATGACGATGCTTCCACCACCGATATTGTTTTATATTTTTTTTAATTAATATATTTTTAGCATTTATATTAGATAATTAGTTTGCTAACTTAATTTTTTAATTTAATGCAGGTTTATAATATGTCACCATCGATACGGAGTTTTATTTTATTTTATTATATTTTTTTTAAAGAATTTATAGTATGTATGATATTTTGTATATGTACATGTTTTTTTATATGAATGTTATATGGATGTTTTAAAGTGAATGAATTTGATTTTGGGATGCATTTATTTGTTATGTGGTTATTATATCTTATATTATATGTTATGTGAATGTTATATGGATGTCTACAGATTTTAAAAAATTTGTATAAATAAAATTATTTAAAAAAAATATTTATCGATGCAAAAAAAGCATAGGTAAAGATAAATAACGATGACACTTAACATCGGTAAATAAGAATAACCATCATCAATTATCGTGCCAGTGTGCCACTTTTAGCCATGGTTAATAATTACCAACGTAAATAAATATTGCTAAATATTTACCGATGTAAATTAACATAGCAAAATCTAATATAAACGATCACCAAAAGCATCCCAGCGTGCCATCTTTGGCCATGCTTAACTATTACTGGCATAAATTTACATCGTCAAATATTTTCTAACATAAAATAAACATGGATAAAAATATTTTTTTTGATATTTAATTTTTATCATAAAAAACATATTTTCGATGATTAATTTTCATTGGTAAAAATATTTTTTTCGACATAAGTTTCCGTTGGTAAAAATATTTTTGATGATATTTATTTTATATGAGTAAAATATTAGCAACGATAAGTTAACATCGATAAATATTTTTTTTCAATGACTGTTTTGCATAGGTAATTAATTATTAATGTTTAATTAAATATTGATGTATTGTATTTTTGCCGACAAAAATTTTTAAATATCGATAAATAAAATTAATGATGGTACTTTTATTGATGTTTTTTTTTTGATGTATTTTACGTCGATAGATATATTTAGCGATGCTTTTACAAGATTTAGTTACGTTTTATTTGTGTAGCTAATTATTTTTTTTTTTGTAGTGCGATGAAGTATGTGAAAAGTAAAATGATGGCGTTAAAGTTATAATCTATAGAACGAAGGTATGGTTGGAGAGCTAACAAATTAATGAAACAGCGCAAAGCTGTGCAACTTTTCCTCCTTTTTTTTTTTTTTTTTTTTTTTTTTTTCTTTTTTTTTTTTGTTTTAATGATATTTCAAAAAGAGGTTTCATCACCGTCGCGTAACTTTTACTTAATATGAAGTTAGAACGTAGCTTTAGAAGCATGTACATGAAGCATGTACATGGTCATTATAGAAACCAAAGCAATCCAAATGAAATTTATTTATTGTGCCTATAAAAACATAAAAACTCATATTTATTTCTTACAACTTCTACACTTCTAATTCTCATGATAAAAAGAAATTGTCACAAATATAACTAGCTATTTATCTTTTGCTTACTAAGGTTCTGGCCAAAAGGGCGTTGGTTCAATTCGTACTCTCAAATATTTTAGAACCATTCATCCAAAGTAGCAATTTCGTTAACTAGAATTAATTCAAAATTTTTCCAACATCAATCTAAAATAATACAACTCCTCTTCATCATTATGTTCAATTCACTTTTTCCTTGGCAAATAATTTTTTTAGACTTCACTTTTTTTATTTCCATTAAACAATTGAATTGTCACCTTATTTTAGAAATCCAAAATCCAAATAAATTAATTCAAAAAAAAATCCAACGTTTACAATTTTTATTTTAAAACATAAAAGCTCAAATAAATTAAAGTGATGTAATAAACAAAATTTTAAGACATAAACATTCATATAATTAAAAAAATGACATAATTCCAAAAATTATAAAAATTTTGTTTCAATTTAATTCAAAATTTTATTGAAAAATAATTCAAAAATATTTTAAGCTAAAATTTCAAGTCTAAAATTAGCTTGAAAAAAAATGAGCATGACCCCTCTATGTTGCATGCGATGCTCCATATATACTTTATTTGCTGGCATACACATGGCATGCATTATTAGCTAGCCAGTGTAATGCACCGCATGCTATATGGTATTGTAGACATGCTCAAAAAAAAAAAAAAAAAAGATCAGATATGTTGGTAGGGGTATGCTATACTATTTAGCCCGGCACAATTCTAACCGTTCATCGACATAGTACTCAAGTCTTAATATTGACCACTCAAACGAAATACATTAATATGGTAAAGGGTTTCCAACCTATAATCTATTCAAAAAGTCCTAGCAACCCATGTACGTTTAAAAAAAAAAAAAAAGTTCTTTCTAAGCAATTCAATTGCTTTAAAATTATAACTTTGGTTGCATGAAGATGAAGTTAAGACCGTGAACGAGAGAAAAAAAAAAAAATAAATCTGTTTTAATATTTTTTTGGGAGTCTGACCGTAGATTTAACTATTGTTTTGACAGTAACCAGTTATAAGTCAATATTGCCGACCAATCGAAAGCCTTACCAACCTGCAAATCCATCCAGAAAAGTCCGAAGAATCCCATCTATAAAAAAGTAGTTCCGGCTTAACAATTCTCCTTTTTATTTATTTTTTTGGGGTAATACTTAACAATTCTCTTTTAAAACTACATCATAACTTAGTTTGCTGCACGAAGGCGGAGTTGAGATTTTGAATAGCAGAAATGAATTTGTTTAAGTATTTTTTAGGATTTTTAGTATAATTAACTCTTGTTTTTGGAATGAGAGTCGAGTAAAGACAAACACCATTTCAAGCTACTACGACGATAGACCAAATCCCATAACATCCATGGAAGCACCTATTTCTAAAATATAAAAGTATAGGAGATCGTGAAGTCATGTAGTTCCCAATAAACTATTTTAGTGTCAAGTGTTTCTCCATCCTTATCACCACCCCTGTAGAACTCTGCACGCTAGGGAAACCATCTCTAGTTTAGTAATGGATTAGCTGGCAAGATCATTGACCACCTCACCAAGATAAAACCACCTCTCTCTCTCTCTCATACATACGCACGGAAACCAATCTCCTCCCGAGCTTAACACTTCATATAGCTTTTCTCCCTAGAGATTTACCCATAATTGTTCAAAATGAAAAGACGTACTCCGATCATATCTTTTGGTACTTTGGGCCAAGCTATATAGTCGAAGTAGAGGAGGGACATTCTATTTTGATTTTTTCTTTTTCCTTTTTTTATTTTATTTTTATTTTTTTGGGTAATGGCTTGCAAGCAGTTCATTATTACCACTTCATTTTCTGTTTGAAAAGAACTTAAGCTAGATAGTGCTACATGTATGATGGTTGTATCCAAATGTGCTATAGCAACAGTAGTACTAGATATGAAATATACTGATAGAGTACAAGTAACCCTATGTAGCTACCAAATAATGTGTGTCCTACTAGCTAGTTTTTCTAATAAACATCTTAATTCAAGCAAAATCATTGTCTTAAGAATTAGAAAGGTGAATATAATGTCAAAAATGTTTATCTTTTTCTGGGACATAGATGTTAAAGTTAGGGTTAGTTATGCAGTTTCCCAAGAATATGATAGCCATTTTTCTTGCTGCACATCCACATGGCCAACTTCTCGAGTTTCTTTTCCTAGATTACATGGGGAAACAAATCATTCATACTTTTTGTCCCCTCCTCCTTTAATTGTTGAGGGAGGTAGATTTAGGGCACAGACAAACATGTGAGGAAGCCCTAGATCCACTAATTCAGTCAACCAGATCACACAGAGATGCAAGGAGTTCAAATGTCCATTTCTATAAGCTTTACGCAAGAGAGCAACAAAAAGGCTGAGAGAAAAGTTCTTCTCAAACACTTTGATTCCATGGCTTCACCATGTATAGGACTAGGTCTCCACTCGGATGCATGGGAGTTTATGGTGTTCCCTTTCTTGGATCCAGAGAAATGCTTGAAATTGCTTTTGGTGCGTCCAAAAGCTCCTTCTAATTGATCTAAAATCAGATCCACTAAATACATTCTTTTTAAGCAAACTATGCTTCCCCTAAGAAAGAATTGTATGTGACCTCTCCAACCAAAAGACGAATGCAAAACAAAGTGTTCACACACGAAATTCCACCAATTAACAAGATCTAGAGAAGTATATAAATCGTCCTCGATATGAATCGTTGGAAGGAGGAGGAAAGATAAAAGATAATCAAAGTTTTAGGTGAGTATGAACTTTTGAACATCATGTAAGGCTTTAATTCGAAGAAAACCTGCATTAAAAAGAAAAAAAATCTACTCCCCCATCAATCCAATATAGCCTTCCTCTTTTATTATTCCACATGGTTCCAGACTTACAAAATTTCTTGAAAGCTTTTCAGCCAAAGTGTGTAGTTAACTTTTTGATTTGGGGTGATGTAAGGCTTGAATTCAAAGAAAACATTAAAAGAAAAACATACTCCTTTATTCCAATACGGTTCAAGACTTGCAAAATTTTTTGAAAGCTTTTCAGCCAAAGTATGTAACTTTTTCATTTGGGGTGATGCAAATGGAAGAGGTGGAGGAAGAGGCAGCAGAAGCTGGAGGAGGTGGTGGAGTTTGGATTGAGGGTGGTGCAGCCACGGACACATCCCCAGGAGCAAGAAAAGCGGTATGAGATGCAGGGAGAACATGATGAACACTAGCTTGCCTATATTTAAGCTTCAAGATCTCAGCCCTTACTATTTGGAGCTCCGTTTCTAAGGCCTGAACTTGTTGCTGCAAGGCTGAGATTGCCCCCATGCATCCATACACTGGGTCTCTTACCCTCACGTTCGCCTCGTAGACAAGGCTATTCGCTGCATCAGCTCTCTGGGCCTTGGGAACCTCCTATTTAGGCGCAGAGAAGTATTTACATCACAAGAACTCCATCACATAATTTAACATGGAGAAGATATTATAGAGGATGGAAGATTTTGAGGAGAAGTGTGGGGATCATATACGTACCATTAGCATCTTGGAGACGTTGCTTGCACCGAAGACCTTATGCACCGCTGCAAACTTTTGGGGCTCATGTGGTGAGAAATAAGGAGAGAAGGGGCACTCTTGGGCACACCGCCGCCTCAAGAGTTTGCAAGCGGCGCAAGGGATTATGGTGTTTAGGGTTCCCACTGGGCTTCCCATCGGATCGGCAGTGCCATCGGCTTCTCTCTTGATCTTCTTGCCAACCTCATCAAATCTCTCCCTGAGGGCGTATACACAACAATATATAGCAACAAAAAACAATTTGTCAAAGCGGAAAAAAAAAATTGGGTCTACATGTGCTAGGGTTAGGGTTTTGATGTATTCAATGAATAACTAAAAGCCAGAAAAGCATGATTGAAATGTCTTATATTCCCTTTCTATGGACCAAGTGAAACAAGGATAGGGCTTTGGTGTTATTTAAGGACAACACATGAAAACAAAAAGACAGGTGATCAAGATGATTTCTTTTCTTTTGTTTTTTTTTTTTTTTTTTTGAGAGAGAGAGAGAGAGTGAGAGAGAGATTAAAGGTAGCATAACCACCACAAAGAAAACTGGTGAAGGTGAATTATATGTATATATGGTTTCACTTCATAACGCCAAGACAAGAATTTAATTAACGAATATATTGTTGAAATTAAAACCACTGCTGCTAATTTTTTTTGGGCATTTTTGAAGTATATTTTGCTATTTCCTATTCCTTACCTTTCAGTGGACATTCAGGCATGCTCCTTGGTAGTGGAGATGGAGCTCGGAGGGCGGGGGGGGGGGGGGAGGGGAGATGAAAGCAGCAAGATGGAATATGAAGAAAGGAAAGAGTGCTTCTAAGGCAAGATAGCAAGTAAAAATGGGCCTAAGCTTATATCATAGCTAAATATAAAAGGGGAAGAGAACAATAATTAAGAAGATGGTGAAAGGAATGTAGGATTTTGGTTGATTGCTGCTGCTGCTGAACAAGGACTTGATAATTGGAGAAGAAGCTTGTACTGGTGGGGGAGCTACGAAAAGTCTTGGAACAACACGAGAGAGAGAGAGAGAGAGAGAGAGAGAGAGAGAGGCAGACTATCGTTCTGTGATGCCAGCTCTGGCATTTCTTCCTCACGTGGACTGCCCTCAGATGTTGACTTTCGTAAGGAATCAAGGGAAGCTCTTGGCTACCTTGGGATCTTAATTATTAAGGTTTTGAAAGGTCTCTTGCATCTTGGGATCTATTTTTGGAGTTAATAACAAACAGACTAGGTGGAAAGAATTTTCCATATAAGGACAAGGAAACAAAGCATGCGCAATAGTTTAGCTAGGATAGTAAGATTTGATGGGAGCCGAAGCCGAAGCTGGAGCTAGAGCCAGAGTCGGAGCTGGAGCTGAAATGCGGGCCAACATATCTTCGAAGCCTGTGACTCTAAAACGCATGCTGAGCATCGACATCATATCTCTCATGATGCCCTCTAGATAAGATACACGCTTCTCAGCCCGATCTGCATGCATCGCAGTATGATCTACCCATGCCAATGTCTCCTCAAGTTCCTTCCGACTGATGACATCAAAAGTCTATGAGAAGATGCTCGTCTCGGATCAGTAGCTCATCGGCATGTGTTCGAGCCTACATCAGATCCTCTCAGAGTGCTCAGACCCCAAGATCTAAGATAGATGGTCATGGGGCCCAGAGGTATCCGGGCGCTCGTTCGCGAGCGCATCTAATTGATCCTATAATTATAAATTAAAATAAAATTTTATAAAAAATGCTATAATACTAATCATATATACTAATATATTTAATACTTATAAAAATACGTCTAATCGCGGCGTTCATCGACCTGTCCGTTTTGTCCGTATGGCTGGATCAAAAAATCTCGCTACGATTGAACATTACTTTATCTCTCATCAGCTATAATAAAGAATAAATTTATCAGAAAGATGATAAAAAATATGAATTTAATTTATCTAATAAGATTTAGAATTAATTACCTCTCTATGCACACGATTGACCATAGACTCGCAGTCTAGAGTGTGCGTATACTCCTGGACTGTACGGTTCTTCCAGTTCTAATAAAAGATAGCCTAACAAGTATTTAAATAAATAATAAATATTTAAAAAATATTTAAATAAAATTTTAAGCGTATTGAAAAATTCAAAAGTTAGAAATTTTATCTCGAACTCCTAGCTCCTTCAGTGTCTAACCATCCTCTCCCATTGACTCAGAGGATAGTCCTATATCCAGGAAATAAGCTCCTTCAGAGTGTCTCGTTGGTGCTCGAGCCATCCTCTATGAAGCTTGACCTTGTAACCCCGGTATAACTCTCCGATCTTTTTCAGTCAGACATCTCGAGTCGTCTCATGATCGAAGAAGTCGTACCTCCTCTATACAAATTTATAAAACATCAGTTACAAAATTATTCTAATCAAACATATATAGTGTAAATATATAAAATGCATAAATATAACTAAGATGCACGTACTTACCCATATCTCCTCCTATACCTAATTTCTGATGGTAGTATCCATCAAATGCCAGTCTCTGAGCTCTATGGGAATGATGTCCGACCACCTCACAAGCACTCCAAAAAAGAAATGCATCTTCCATGCGGTCTTCCCTACCGACCTTCCCTCCGCATCGTAATAGACCATCACCTAATGTTGGTGGTTCCACACGTGTGCCATACATGTGAGATCGCGAAATATCCGACTGGATGATGCACCTGCAATGCAAATACGTTATGCAAATATATAAGTGTACAAATACTATATAAAAAATAAAGTTGTGCTAATGTAATAAAAACGTACACTCAGATGCCTGCGTAGTAGCATGTGCCTCAGATATGGACGATGGTAGAGGTTCAATTATCGGTGGAGTGGATACCGTCGGTGGAGTAGATGCCGTCGATGGAGTAGCTGTCGATGGTGGAGGTCCCTGAGCAGTCGATGTCGAGGTGAATGGAGTATGCTCCGACTGCTCCTCGGATGCTGAACTGCGCATAACCCATCGAGGGGCAGGGATGAAAGCTAGATGGTATTTCGATGCCATCGTGATCTACAACATTAATAAACATTAATCAATATAACATATTGAACAATAATATTAGAGACATATCAAATTCTATTCGCTCGAAAGTCGAGCCAGCTCCATGCCTGAGACAGCCGGCTTCATGCCTGAGACATTCGACCAGGGTCCTCCTCTAGCCGACTTGATCATGGTCCGAGCTAGCTCGACTGTGTATCTAAGTCGGCTTGGCTATGTGCCATCCCCTCGATCACTCCCTCTCTTGATCTCTCTCGCTAGTGATGGCGGCGAGGCCGAACCCCTCTCTTCTAGCTTTTCCATCTCTCGATCTTGCTCTCCCTCTCTCGATCTTCCTCATCGGTGAGGTCGGACTCCATCCCTCCCTCTCTCACTCTCTCGATCTCTCCTCACCGGCAAGGCTACGAACCCCATCCCTCCTAGTGATGCCGGCGAGGCCGGACCCCCTCCCTCCCTCTCTCGCTCTCTCGATCTCCCACTCTCCCTCTCTCGATCTCCCTCGTCGATGAGGCCGGACCCCCTCCCTCCCAATGATGGCGGGCCAGACCCTCTCCCTCCCAATGAGGTGGCTTGGATCCCTCCCTTCCTCTCTCAAGTACAGATCCATCGGATATTCGAGTTTGGATCTGGTATCAGTAATTAAAATTGGAATCCGGAATCTGAATATCCAGATTCTGATCCAAACCCAATTCCATTGATAGATCTAGTCCACAGCCGCCGACATGGCACGGCCCAAGGCTACCACCATGGCATGGCCCAAAAACTATGACATGCAGATAATTATAATATTTATAATAAATATTTATAATATTTATTATAAATATTTTATAAATTATTATAAATATATATGATTAATAAATAATACTATAAAATTAAAAAAAATTATACCTTATGGCTATAGAGAGTAGGTCGCATCGAAAGCTTCGAGGATCGTCGACGATGATGCTAGAGGAAGGACGACGGCACTAGAGGTAACTATGAAATAAAAGCAAGATAGTGAGATAGAGAAGAGAGAAAAAGAGGAAAAGAGAAAGAGAGAGCTAGGGCAGTCGGGGAGGGGGTAGGAGAGGAACAGTGAGAGGCTTTGCACTCGATCAGAGAGGTAGAATGTGGTGTGGGGTGGTTTTGAGGTCGGATGGGGGGTTGGGGGGGGAGGTGTCGGAGGAGGGACGGGGTGGGGTTCGTGGGGGATGGAGGTAGAGGGGGGTTCGTTGGAGGAGGATTTATAGGAGCGAGGAAGGTCGGGTTCGTCGAAGGGTTGGGACCGAGGGAGGTTATGGAAGGATGGGGGGATTGGAAGGAGGGTGAGGGGGTTCGGAGGGGGGGCGAGTGAGGGGTGGCGGGGAGGGTGGCCGCATGGGGGTCAAGGGGGGGGGGGAAAGGCGGTGCCGACCGAGGGGAGGGAGGGACGTCGGAGGAGAAGCCTCACTGACGATGAAGAGGAGGGGGGAGAGAAAGAGAGATCGAGCGTGCATGGAAGGAAAAAAAATTTTAAAAATTTTTAACCTAACCTACGGCAGCGATTATCGAACCGCTGCCATAGATCTACGGCAACAGTTATCGAACCGCTGCCATAAATTTACGACAGTGGTTATCCAAAATCACTGCCATAGATCTATGACAGTGGTTCTATAACTGCTATTGTAGATCTATAGCAACGATTTTTGATAACCGCTGCCATATATGAAAAATATTTTTTTTTTAATTTTTTTTCTAAATATTATATAATTTTAAAATTTAATACCCATCTTCATCGTTGATTATCTAAATAATTATCATTAGAGTGTCATCGCAAAAGGTTACCTTGATCTGATGGCTCTAGCTTCATCGATCAAAAAAATTTGATTTCGACGATCATGATTGACGATGCGATGATCTGATAGATAGAAATCTTCTATGGATCTAAAAATCTACAACGATGATCTCGATGATGTTTGTAGCATACTATCAAAATTTTACTTCAATCGAATATCATTATCATGATCAATTTAGTATGGAATGATTTTTACCGTTAAATTAGAAACAAACGATCAAAGGATTAAACGACATCCGATTATGAGATAATTTTTTAGTTAAATAATCTTTTATTATAATTTTAAATATTTTATACAATGATGATAGTAAAATTTAAATCATTTTCATATAAATTATTCATGTTAAGCAGATATTACAAAAGCACGAGCATAACAACTAGTGAAGTTTCAGAATAGTTATCAGGAGACGTATAATTTTAGATCGTTCTTCATCTTACGAGTTAAATTTTATAATTACCATCATAAAAAATGATTAAAGTAGTAGTCAAGATCATTTATAAAAAAAATTATCTCATAATCGAACACCGTTTGATCCTTTAATCACTCATTTATCATTAACGGTCGAAACTAACCTATACTAAATTGATCAAGATAACGATATCCGATTGAAGTAAAACTTTGATAGTACGTAACAAACATCATCGAGATCATCGTTGTAGGTTTTCGAATCTATCGAAGGTCTCCATCTATCAGATCATTGCATCGTCGTTCGTGGTCGTCGAAATCGAATTTTACTAATTGACGAAGCTAAAGCCATCGGATCGAGGTGACCTTTTACGATGATACTCTAATGATAATTATTTAGATAGTGAATGGTGAAGATGAGCATTAAATTTTAAAATTATATAATATTTTTAAAAAAATATATGATAGTGGTTACAATTAACCACTGTCATAAATCAGATTATAGCAGCGATTCCTACTAACCATTGCTATAGGTCCAACTTATGGCAGCGGTTACAATAAATTGTTGCTATAAGTCAATCTATGACAGTGATTTTTTGTAACCACTGCTATAGGTCCGAAGAAGAAGAAAAAGGCGACTGGGACTGGTCGTGTCAAGATCCTTTGAACTTATATTTCTATGAAGTAAACCTTCCGCATGGATTGTTGCGATGCAATACAAGTGCCTAACAATTTTGCTTGACAAGGCTCTATGCCATGGCGAGGTCGATGAAACCGCTTGAATTTTGGCCCAATTTTATTTGCCCATTAGGAGTTATCCTTTAAAGCATCAGCTGAGGAATTAATCAATTAATCAAACAGGCTGGGACTGAGGCCTGGACCAAGATAAACAATGTTTTCGTAAGGTTGACTTCAAAATCCAGCGGAGTCGATGTAAATTTTTTTTATTAGAAATCAGTCCATGTAAAATTAGACCACCAGCTGGCTCATTTGAATCCCTTTACAACTGAAAGTTTTTTCCTTTTTTAGATGGAATGTGGAGGAAGTAAGGTACTTCTCCCACTCAATCTAATTAATTTATTCAGCTGGTAGTAAACACTAGTTTTATTTATAAAAACGATATTTTCAATTCCTACCTTATTAGTCCAGACCATAAAATCCCAACAACTCAATAGCTATACTTGTTGGGATTTCATTCATCAGAAAATTGGGCCATCAAACTATGCCAAGAAACATATATATACCATGCAGAGAACTTGCATGCAAAGCTAAGGCCAGTACCTCAAATGATGCTTAAGAGTGTTAAAGCACTCTCAAAACTCAAACATAGTAGTCCGAATGTAGCCAAAAAAAAAAAAGATTGTTATACCGTTGGATAATTGCTGAGTTTACCAAGCTTACATGATATATAGTTAGGAATTGATGCTATACATGATGAGATTTGTGGTATTAGTCTGGCCTTCCTACCATTCTGCTAATCACAAATTTTTGCATGGAATTGGAGGAGTAATCTGAACACCAAAAAAAAAACTCCTCCCTGGAATTCTCTAGTTCATTATGAGATTTCATATGACTATGTTGTCAATTTTTAATTTTATTCACTTAAACAAAGCACCACATGGGTTGGACCAATGCCCTATGGATCACGTGAATTAAACGAGGACCACTTGAAATGGCAGTAATGTCAAGAAGCCCAAGTCTTCCATGGAAGCGTCTTTAATGCACTAATTATTATTTTAGGAGGCAATAAAGATGAAGAGCCGTTTAGATGCCCATTGCTCCATTTTATTTGGACAAGAAAAGATATAAAATATTTAAATTAGATTGAAGTTCATTATAATTTCATAGTATACCAATAAACATAACTATTGCTATTTTATCTATGATAATACAACACTTTCTCTGCTGCGCATATTAAATTTTCTCAACATACTTATGATTGAATAAATATAGCATAACGGTAGCCAAGAAACTAGTAAAGCATCAGTGCACAAGTGAGTACCCCCCCCCCCCCCCCCCCCCCCCCCCCCCCCCCCCCCCCAAAAAAAAAAGAAAAAAAGAAAAAAAACAACAGCAACAAAGAAGAGAGAGAGAGAGAGAGAGAGGTCTATAAAGCTTGAAAGGAATCAGGAATTAGATCAAACAAAAGTTAATAAGAGATCTGGAAAGTGGAAAATTTGTGAAGTACTTCACAGGCAATTGGTTTCCTCAGTGGTACTCATAATTAATTTCTTTAAACAAATCTTCTCTAAATACCTCCATTTAAAATCTCATCTTGTTCTATTCAACAGAAGGCAAGAAAACATGGTGTCGATTCAACTGCATAGACTATGGACCTTAAAATGTTGAAAGCATTACCCCCCCCCGTTTATCTTCAACAAAAGTCCTATTATAATTTTTTAACTCCCGTTCTGGAGTAGAGCTTTCATCAATTAAATATCAAAGATGTTATAAGTTATATGGTGACTGCTGTTTCATTCAATTTTGGAGGTAGATTTGTTGGCCAAACTGGGTAGGATCCATCTTCAACAGGCATTGCCACTTTCAAGTTAAACATGGTGCTTAAGGATTCAGGGCCTACTTTCTAGTCTCCTTGTTGTAGCTCTGTCTTTGTCTGCGTCTTTGTAATTGCCAATTCGCACAAGTGGAAGAAAAATGAACGGAAATTTTGGTATGTAGAGGTCCTTTTTAATAGACTATCTATATTATTAACTGAAAAGAGTACGGCTAACGTCGATACGTTCGAGTGGTCAAGGAGACGGATTTGAAACATGTTGGGCCCCGCCCGCTCCCTGCTGTCGGCTTATTACGATAAAATATATAAAATTTCCGGCTTTTCCATTTTATGTTATTATTTTTGTTGATTGAAAGTTTCGTTCTATTTTCTTAATCTTGATCACATCTCATGGAATCAAATTTATCGATGTGATTTTTTTTAAAAAAAAAAATTGATCGTCACTTGCTAGCAAGCAAAAAAAGAATTTTATGATTATCACACAAATCTATTGGAGACGCGCACCAATCGATTGTATATCTTATGCATTCCAAAGTAATATGGATGAGGTTGAGATTAGACTCCTTCCTTCGAAGAATGTGATGAGTGAGGAGAATAGAACATGATGGTCAAAAAAGATGACTCATGAGAAGATTGTTGAAGATTTAAAGTGTTGAAATTAATGGCTTTCGATAAAACACCAGGTTGGAACGGTTCCCCCCGAGCTTTTACAAGAAGTATTGGGATATTATTGGGCATGACATTTCTAATGCTGTAAAGCAATTCTTCATGAGGAATTTTATGCTGGATGCTTGGAAGGTGATCTATGTGACCTTAATTCCAAAATGTAGCAACTCCATTTCTCCTGCCCAATTTAGACCGATTAGCTTATGCCGAAATATATATAAAGTTATGGAAAGGTGTTGATTGTCTGTATTTGGCAAGTGATCAATAAGATGATTTTGGAAGAGCAAGATGCTTTTGTGATTGGTCGCAATATTTTTGACAATATTATGATTGCCTGATAAAAAACATTCGCTTTCTCTCTCCGTAGAGCCTCTAGTTCAAGCCCATTGATGGCTATAAAACTTGATACGAAGAGAACTGTACGATGGAATAAGTTGGGGATATTTGGTGGCAGTCTTGTGCTATTTTAGATTTATGAGAGAATGATTAAATGGATTGAAGCTCATGTTATTGAGCTTTCCTTTGCCATTCCCAATTGAATTTTTTGAGTCAAACATAGGCCTTTGCCAAGGATGTCCATTACATCATGTGTGCTGAAATGCTCTCAAGCGCTATTAATGTTGAGATACAAGCCGGTATTATTACGGGGAATCGGCGAAGAAGAAGAGCTCCCACTGTTAGCCATTTGCTCTCTGCGGATTTGGATGCGGATGATTGTTTACTTATTTCAAAAGGCTGCCTTAAGGATTGTCAAGCCTTCAAGAGGGTCATTAGTCACTTTTGTTCTCTATCTGGACAAGCTGTTAGATTAGGCAAGTCTATGGTTTTATTTATCCACAAAACTCGTGGAGTTACTGGTTGCACAATATTCTTATTGGCTGGGGACCAGAAGAGTTAATAGCTTGGGGAAGCACTTGGGCATACCTCTCCAAGGAACTAGGCCTAACGGTGGTGATCTGCGATATTTAACGGATAGGATTATTGATAAATTGGATGCTTGGAAATGGAGGACGCTCTCGTTGGATGGAAGGGTCACGCCTATCAAGTCGATCTACCTATTCATATCTTGTCCGACAAGGTTGTCTCGGTTGGTTTCTTAAAAAAGTACTGGTTTAACAAGATGTTTCGTAGCTTCTTATGGGGATATCACCACAATAGCAAAGCCTTACGGACCATCTCGTGGGATTTAATTTGCACACCGAAAGCTTATGGTGGTTTCCCAAGCATTCATCATCCATTTGGAAGAAGATTTGCAGTGCATCTGGCATCATTAGTGGGGAGTTCAGATGGTCCATTGGCAGAGGAAACTTGGCATCTACGACCCTTGGTTTTCAAATACTTCGTTATCTCGATTGCCGATTTACCAGCTGGTTGCCGATAGCCCAACGGTGGGCCATTTTATTACCTCTCGAGACTCGTCGGATGATAACCGGATAAACCAATATCATCAAAATTTTTAATGATAAAATTTATTATTTTTTTTCTCTTATAACACCCTATTTTCAGTCCAAAATGCCTATGGATCGGAACAAAAAGATATTTTTATTATTTAAAATTTTAAATAAAAAAATAGAACCGTAATGCACGTTGAAAAATGGTTCGAAATATCATAATAAGTTATGGAATATCATAAATTTTCGTTATCCAAAATTTTAAACTAAAAAGTGGGACTGGAACGCATGTTGAAAAATGATGCCGACGTGGTCCAATGGATAAAAACTTCCTCCGGTTTGCAGCTGAATTCTTTTTGGGATGAGATTCTGGCAATCTCTTATATAAGGCCTCTGGCTGAAATGGAAATCAAGGAACGAGGAGATGTTTCCACGGCAAGTGATTCATCCATCCAACTTGGTCTCCAACGCCTACCATCTTGCCGCTGAAATTAGCAGATCCGCGGACCATCCTAAAGAAACCTATGTTTCTTGAAAGCTGCATTAAAATTAATTTTGACGGATGAGCTGGTTTTGTAATTCAGCATAATGACTTGCTAGCTGCTGTTGTCCCCATTAACATGGACTCTATGCCTGTGGTTGAGTTGAGTCTGGGCTGGGTCTCAAAGCTGTAGTGGATATTTTGTCATTGTTTTCGATGGTGATTCAAAGGCTGTGATCTCTTCTTGGATTAATGAGAGGGGCTCTATCCAATACCTGGCTCTAAGAAGCATCGTTTATCTTTGAAGCACCATGTCAAACTTTAGTTACAAGCATGTGTACCATGAGGCAAATCAAGTTATCCTCGATTCTCCTGCAAATCTAGGCAGTGCTAGTTCTGAGACTGGTCTAAAGGAATACCGTCATCTATGAATTACTTGTTGATCGCTGATGCAAGGAGGGATTTTATTTCATAGATTTTAGTGGCTCAATCACTGCTTTTACCCAAAAAAAAAAAAAAACAAGAAGAAAAACAAGCAAAGTTATAACCAGCTCGAAAGCAAATATAATTTAAGTGATAGAATAATTTAGCATGCCATATAAATATTGTAGAAAATCGTTTCAAGTGAAATTTGCTTTTCCTCTGTACGCTTGGATGGCCGGTTTTACCATTGCTTTTTAAGAATTTTATCCAAGAAATGTTAATGCCATAAATTGCTAATGTTTCGATTGTAGAGTCAAAGGATACCTAACTTGTAATTAGGTAGGTTATGGCCAAGTTCAGCTAAGATTGGTGGCATGGCATGATTTACGAATAATTGTATAATAAAATAAGTCTTGAAGAAAGAAAGATTTCTCCTCCTTCGCACGAATACACCGATCGCATGATAACCGCTTGGAAATCCATGCATGCAGATAGATGAAGGAATTTGGAGTGCTTTGATCGCTGTGCAGAGTGTGATCCAACGGTCGGCATCATGAAGATCAATCAAACCTGGCATAATTACTGTAGATAAGGTACCTTTGATTTACTAGTTATTGACTTGTATGCTTATAAGCTTTCTAAAATCAATTATATAGATAAAATGACTTTTTGTTCAACCATCTTTCTCTCTCTCTATCGTGCGTGCTTGCTTGCTCGCTCACCTTATGCAAGATTTTATGAGCTTGACTCACATTTAACCTGCATGCTAATTATATAGACATATCACACATACTACATTAAACAATCTATATCCGTTATCTTTCTTTCGACGGAAAGTTATTTCACCTCAACTAATCATTTTTCTTTAGAAAAGTCTCTCTCTCTCTCTCCCCCCCATATACTATACATATTGTGTATAAATACAAACATGAGAATTAGTGTATAAAATTTTCAAAAGATGAGAAGGAAGAACAGAATCATGGTATAAAATTTCAAACAAGAAGTAGGAAGAAGAGAGATAAGGTCTTACATGGTTACTCCTATACAATTAACTATAAAAATTGCAATCCAATCTGAGGCACACTATTGGCCTTCATGTAGGTTTGAGCTGTGTCAAAAGAAATAAGGGAAGCTACCATCCACCAATAGTCCTGAGTGAGGGGGTGAGCACGATTAGCGTCAAAGGCCATATATGCCAGCCATTTGATGACCATTCTCAAATCCTACTCCAAAACAATATAGCACGCCCCCAATGTCCTTATCGTACACCGCAGCCTTTCCCATGTTCCATGCAACTTAGCAATCGGGATGACAAACTCAAAGGCCACTCTTAGTGGAATTGAGCAAAAAAATTTATTACTTTTTACACTCAAATAGCATTATATATATATATATATATATATATATATATATATATATATATATATATATATATATATATATATATATATATATATATCAAAATACAAAGATTTAGAAATTCTCATGTTCCATGCAACTTAGCCATCGGGATAACAAACTCTAATAACAAAGGCCGCTCCAATTGGAATTGAGCAAAAAAATTTGCGCGCACGCGCACGCGCGCGCGCGCACACACACATATATATATATATATATATGATTATAATGAATATGATACGTATTATAGAAATTTCTTCGTTACTTCTTAATATGGTATATTAGCTAAAAAATTTTTCTAATATTCTTTGATATTTTTGGATATTTTCTAATATGATATACCAGCTAGAAATCTCTTTGATATTTTCCAATATTTTATTATATTCTCTAACATCAACCAAAAATCTTTTTTGATATTTCTTGATATTCCCTAATAATTCCATAATAGTCTCCTCTTTCATGCATATTGCCAACAAAGTTGATTTTGAAAAAAAAAAAAAAGGGATTGGTGGCTCTCAAGAGAAGAAGATCATGCGGAAGGATACAAAACTTGTAGAGGAGCCACAAAGTTTCCTTGCCTCCTCTAATCTACGTCCTAAATCTTTCTAATAGGCTGATTCGTTCAAATTATTTTTACAAAAATATTGAAATAGATATAAAAACTCCCAATGGGCCCGTTTCCTTCGAGCTATTTTTATGGAAATATCAAAATAGATATAAAAAGCTCTAAGTGTAACAACAGAAGATTTTGTGCCCCATCAAAGAACAACATATGATTTCCTAACGTGATCAGGTTAATCTCCGTGACCGTCCGATCTAAGTCCGTACTCCTATCCCGATTTGGAAGAAAGTTTCTGATTCGGCAAAGCAAGGAGCTTTAGACATCGAAGCTTTCCTTCATCTGGAATAAAAACTACTACAGAAGGAAAAAAAAAATCAGAGAAGAGAAAAAAAATCGAAGAAAGGTTCGGAATTCTGCCGCATCGATGCTGCGCGCCGACCGCTGCGTGCCTCCGGTGGGCGGCGCCACGTCGCTTTCGCCATCGGCGAAGGTCCTCTTCGGGAAGTACGAGGTGGATCGCCTCCTCGGCCGCGGTGCCTTCGCCAAGGTCTACCACGCTCGCAACGTCTTCACCCGCCAGAGCGTCGCCATCAAGTGCATGAGCAAGCCCGAGGTCCTCCGCTGCGGACTCTCCACCAACGTCCGCCGCGAGATCGCCGCCATGCGCCGCCTCCACCACCCCCACGTCATCCGCCTCGACGAGGTTCTTGCCTCCCGCTCCAAGATCTACTTCGTTCTCGAGTTCGCCAAGGGCGGCGAGCTCTCCGCCCGCGTCGCCAACCGCCGCCACCTCCCCGAGGACGCCGCCCGCCGCCTCTTCCACCAACTCGTCTCCGCCGTCGCCTTCTGCCATGCCCGCGGCGTCTTTCACCGCGACCTCAAGCCCCAGAACCTCCTTCTCGACGACCAGGGCGACCTCAAGATCTCCGATTTCGGCCTCAGCGCCGTCGTCTCCCCCGCCGCTGGCGACCACCTCTTCCGGACCTCCTGCGGCACGCTGCCGTTCGTCGCGCCGGAGGTCATCTCCATGAGGGTCTACGACGGCGCCAAGGCCGATCTTTGGTCCTGCGGCGTGATCCTCTTCGTCCTCACCGCTGGCTATCTCCCCTTCAACGATCCCAATTTCACAAACCTCTGCCGCAAGATCTGCCGCGGCAAGTACCAGTGCCCTAGGTGGACCTCTCCGGAGCTCCGGCGGCTCCTCGCCCGCCTCCTCGATACAAATCCCGACACCCGCACCACCGTCGAAGGCATCCTCGCCGACCCCTGGTTCCAGGTGGGACTCGACAAGAACTGGTTGTTTTCCACGATGCGGTTCCGCGCGGTCCTTGACGACGATGACGAGGAGCGGGAGCTCAACGCCTTCGACATCATCTCCTCGACCGCCTTCGACATCTCCGGGCTCTTCGGCGCGGCGGTGGACAGGGAACGGTTCGTCTCTGGAGAACCGGGGGAGGCGATCCTGGGCAGGCTCGAGGAGGTGTGCCGGGCGGAGGGGCTGGTGGTGCGGCGGAGGAAGGGGAATCCTGGTTCCCGCGGCGGCGTTGCGGCGGTCGAGGACCAGACCGGGAATCTGGTGGTCCGGTTCAAGGTGTGCCGGCTGATCTGGGAGTTGGTGATGGTCGAGGTCGAGATCGGCGGCGAGGGGGACGTTAACGGGGAGTTATGGCGGGAGAAGCTCCGGCCGGCTTTGTCAGCTCTGAAGGGTGGGACTCCGGGTTCGTCTTCGTCCGGCTGCACGTCAGACCGGGTTCCTTCGATTGACACGTCGGACGGAACTCATGGCAATTAGCTTGGCGGGAAAATTAATTGCGGCGGGATGAGTTTTAATTTAATTCTTTAGATAGTATTTGGAGGAGATTTTTTTGGCTTGATATAGAAGGAACTATTGTTTCCTGGGTCACTTTTTTTTTAAGTTTGTTTTTCTCGTTTTTTCCTTTTATAGTTTTACTTAGAAGTAAAGGCAAAGTTTTTTTAATTTTGTCTTATTTTTTGCGATGTTACACATATAGATTTTTGAATTTTATTAAAACTCCCTTTTCCCAAAAAAAAAAGAAACAGTGCCTTCTGTTCTTCATGCTAAATAAAAACTATTAAGATGACATTTAATGACCAAATAGCATCATTAAAGTGATCTTAGATCCTTATTTAAAGATATTCTGATCTTTGATAATCTGACATAGTTAACAAGGTAAGTTTCAATGACTAATTTTTTTAAAATAAGCATTTTTTGAAAGAAAAAATTTTTTTTTTCAAAAACTTGGCCTAACAGGCCTAAGTGTTTGATAAAAATAAATGACATAAATAAAAATAACCTCATTTTATTTATTTTTAATATTATTTTAAATATTTAATTTAATTAAATATAATAAATATAATAAATATATATTAACAATCACACCCCGTTGACACCTCATGCATAAAATATAAATATATATTATCTTATAATATATATTATATATAATATATTATATTCTAATATATATTTATATTTATAATATATTGTAATAACATAATATTATATTATATTATATAATATTATATTATTATAATATATTATTATTATATTATCATAATATATTACAATAATAATAGTATTATATAATATAATATTATTATGATATAACATAATATTATATTATATTTATATTATAAATATATTTATACTATATTATATTTCTAATATATTTATATTATCATATATTATTATATTGTATTATTGTTATCATAAAAAATATAATAATATTATTATATAATATAATATTATGTTATAAAATAATATAATTATATTATTAATATAATAATATTATTATATTATATATATATTTATAATATAAATATATATTATATATTATAATATATATTATTAATAATATATTATTATTATAGTATATATTATAAAATATCATGATAATATAATATAATATTATACTATATTATATTATAAATATAATATATAATATAATAATAATATTATATATAATATATTATATTCTAATATATATTTATATTTATAATATATATTATAATATGTTATGATAATATAATATAATATAATGTCATATAATATTATATTACTATAATATTATTATAATATAATATATTATATTATATTATTATAATATTATGATAATATATTATAATATATTATATTTTTGTAGATAGATTTTAAAGAATAGAAGGGAGAGGAGGAAGCTTTAATGTTAAGTAAGAGAATAATTTTAGAAAAATATAAAAAATAAATTTAAAAATAAAAAATATATAGCTAGCTTTTATTTTGAATCCTTGGATGAAGAAGCTTTCAATAAAAATTAGCTTATAGACCATAAGCTATCTTTATCAAATATTAAAGTAGCTTAAATAAACTAAAACTATCCCAAAAGCTATCCAAAAACTGCATGCCAAACACAACCATCATATGATACCAAAATTATTTATAAAAATAAATTTATTAATCTCATAAATTACTAATCCTATAAAAATATAATCATATATTTCTATTATAATTTAACATTCTTTGTTTCATTAAAACCAATCACCTTGTATCATAAGGCACATTGGGTCTTGTTCTCCTCTCAAACTGTTATTTATTAAGGACAGGATATGGACCAGATCGTTAGCAGTTTCTCCATCAAGCTGTAGGAAATAAAAGCTAGGCTATGATCTTGATAAGTCAAATAAAAATTTATTTAACATTCTTTGTTTCATTAAAATCAATCACCTTGTATTATCTGATACGGACATGGATTGTGCACATGAACAACTCTCTTGCCATGAGGTAAGCGTGGATTGGCTTGTTGCCAAATAGAAAGTTGATGAACTAATAGTGACCTCCATCCACTGTTTAGTTCAAAATAAAAAGATGAGTGCAAAAAAAAAAAATATTGATCCACTCTGATCTATCAGTTTGCATCCTTCCAATTTAGAAGGATGTAAAGATAGATGGATGAAGTATTGATGTATGAATTTTTGTATTGAGAAAGTTATCATTCATTAATTTTTTTAACAAAACTATAATATTTCTTCACTTTTCATCCATATTATTTATATATTTTTATATATAGTATTAATCATATATATTAAATTTTATTACTAATTATTTTAATTATCTTTTATTTTTTCTATTTTTATTTATTATTTTTAAATTAATTATTTATATAATATTAATTAACTATTTAAATTAAAATATAGATTAATTAAATATTTATATAATTAATTTATAAAATTTTTATTAAATTAAATTAAATTAAATTAAATATTTAAATATTATAAATTAATAATAGTAATTTTTTTATTAAAAATGATCTAGTAAAAAATATTATATAAATATCATCTATTTTTTTAATTTATTTTATACCAAATAAAATAAAAAAATTTTCTATTAATCCATTTATATTTCATCAAATATATATGAAAAGATGAATGATATATTTTTTTTTCATCCTTTTTTTTTTTTTTCATCTATCCTTCGATCCATCTTTCCTAGCAGGATAAAAGCTAACCAAAATATTGATTGGGCATGCGTCCAATGCTATAGCACAATACCTCCAAAGTTGGAGGGAGTTGACTTTTTCTTCTATTTACCCGCAAGATCGACGGAAATCAGAAGAAAAAAAAAAAGAAGAAAAAAAAAAAAAACGGGCAACAACTCAAGATAAAAAGAACCGCCAGCGTTTCTTCGTCTTCCACCTTTCGAAGTCACGAGATCATGGTGGCCGTCGCAGTCTAATCACCGGACGCAATCACGCGAGCTACCGCAACAAGGGTGGCAAGGAAATTAACTCGCGGGTTGGCGGAATTCATGCATCAGCCGATAACGACTTTCTTTTAAGGTGATAAATTCCTAATTATTTAGTCCAAAGTTGATAAAATGGTAAATAATAATTTCATTGTGGAACTGCACGATTCATGACTCGCAGTTACCAAAATATGAACATCTATGCTGTTATATAATAATAAGGAAGTAGTTGCCATCCATTTATCAAATATTTTTCTAAGTAAAGCTGGGTTGCTCTTTAGACCTATCAAATAATCCATATTAAGAATCCTTATTCACAATATTTAAAGTATGTGAAACCTAAAATTTATTTGAAGATCTATAAACACCAAAATTTGTTTGGACTATAAATCCAATCAAATATCATATCTCTAAAATTATATATTCTATGAGGAGTTCATGCTCATAGAATAACAATAAAAATCCATATTAAGAATCCTTATTTATGATGTTTAAAGTACGTGGAAATAAAAATTCATTTGAAGAACTGGTATCTATATTAAATAGGGATAAAAATAGTATGAATATTATCTATCTGATCCATTTTCGTATTCGAATTAATTTGAATATAGATAAAAATTTAAAAATCCGATTAATATCCATATCCATATCCATATCCATCAAAAAAAAAAAAAATTAGATATGAATATGGATAGATAACTATCCAATCCATATTCAAATATCCAAATATATATATAATTCTATATGATTTTATATAATATTTATTAATTTTTTAAAAAAATATACAACCATATAAAGATATGATTAACTTGATTTATCATGTATTTAATAATATCTTTGATTCTGTAGTTATAAAATTTAATTATCTAAATTATATCCATACTTTTAATATCCGAATTATATCCATATCCATTTAAAATAAATATGAATATAAATTATTACATCCAAATAATATCCGTATCTATATTCATCAGGTCAAATAAATACGGATATGGATATGCTGGTATTCGATCGAATTTCAACCCTAATATCAAAACCAAAACCTATCATCCGCTGCAAAGTTGAAACAACAAAACTCTTGACCTTGAACCATAAATCCAATCAAACATCGTGCCTCTAAAATTATATATTCTAAGTCCGCATGGGTTAGGGCAAAAAACCCTTTAAAAAAATAAAATTAAATTAAGAAAAAAAAATCTTACACTTTAGACCTCACAGATCATTGTCAATAGTGTGGGTTTTCATTTGTAAGTCTGTTCTCGGTTATTTATTGGAAAATATTTGAGACCAAATATTCTCAAAAGCGATTCTAGCTTCGCTCTTATTTTCTTTTATTTCCTTGTATAAAGAGCAAGTGGATCGAAACTCCCCAACTCCAGATTGTTTGCTTACCGACTAATTCCGTTCAGGAAATTGCTTTAACCGTTGCAGAAAGAATATAATGGATGGCAGGAAAGGAACGGAGAATCAGTAAAAAAACAAGAAAGAAAGTTGAGTTATAGCTGAGAAGACAAGGAAACTTGGAGCTAGTCTTTCTATAAAAAACTAGAATAAAGAAAAAAAAGGAGGATTATGAGCTAGTTCTTTTAATTAAGGTTACCAGCATTCAACACATGCATCAAGGCAGGATAAAAGCCATAGAATAATATGTTTTAATTTCAGCCTCTAAATGGAAATTCCACATAAGTGATCCATAACAAATAATCTTGCCAGAGTAAATTATATCAGCTTTACATATATCACAGGCAAAACAGTTAGTCCAGAACCTTCAAAGACACATAACTAATTCGATCAGAACAAGTAAATATTGAATTCAATTGCAAGTGATACGACAACCATCTCAAACTGACATAGCGTGCGGTTTTTCCATTTAGATCAGTTAGCTGTTATAGACACTAACTACAAATTAAGTGTACAATCTTTTCCCGATTTAAGAGATCTTTCGGGTTGTTTTCATAGATGAGCTCTTTATTTTGAAAAGACCCATTTGTTTGTGGCACTTTTATTTTGAAGCTGGATACCATTCTGGATCTTTGTTTTGATCATATACGTGTAATTAGAGGAGATTATGAGTAGCACCACTTGGAATTTCATAAAATAAATGAAGCCAACAAGAGAACAATGAAGCAGGTCTATTGGGCAACCAGAGGCAACATAATTTGTAGAGGGAGAACAAGAAATACAGAAAGGAAAGAAAAATGACACTTAATTGAGAGCTAATTCGAGCAGATAAACAGGTCGCTTCCTGTCATGGTGCCATTAAATAATATCCAAAGAAGCATCAGATGATAAACCTTCTAGTGAGACCATAAACATGTCATGGAATCAATTAGTAAAAAAATAAGAAAGAAGAAATCTCTCTAATCTCGATTCACTTTTGGAAAATTTCCAGCTTGAGTATGAAATTGCAAATAACACTAATTTAAGAGGTGGAAGCAAGCAAGAAAACAGAAGCACGAGTCCTGTAAACTTCTGTCAGAAATTTTAATGGCATATGATTACTACATGGTGGTGAATGGTTATATAGTCAATGATATAGCTGGTTAAAAGAAGTGGGAATATGACAAGAACCAAGCACCAACCAAGACCGGAAGACCAAAAGCAATCAAGATCTGATCTGCAAAAAAAATCATAACTGACATCTTCTTCTGTGACACATGTTACACGTTGCAGAACGTTGATAATGGAATAAGCTACGTATATGCACTAACAAAATAAATATAATGGTATCTTCAATATATAAGATTAAGAAGTTTAACTTTGATGTGATGAAGATAACTGCTCAAAATATGGCAGCCAATTAGAATGATGCAAGGTTCCATGTCTTATGTACATGGAAGGACAAGGCTTGAACATTCATCTCCCTTTTAAACCAGCAGAAGATCCCTTCATCATCAGAACTTACCATCTAAATCCCAGGTTTCATCACGGGCCCTGTCCCAGCCATTTGCTTGACATGGAAGGTGGTTTAACGGGGTTAAGTCCCTAAAACTTCCATGCATACAGAAGAATGAAAAGATGAAGGAATTCATTATTTTCATAATTATTATGTTCCTCTACCGTATGATCCTGTATGGATGCTTTGGATGGGCTCCAGCTTTTAAAATTGCAATCTTGCACTATCTTTTTGTTCCTGTTCCATAAAAGTCAATCAATTATTATATTAGATTCAAAATACTTACTGCTAGATCAATTTGACGTAAATTAGGTAGATAAAAGAAGTGTAAACCATGAAAATAATCAATGGCAAAATCTATCTATATTCAATGAGAAACAGAAGTTATATGAGCAAAGACATAAGACAGCAGCTAGTTATTTTGAGAATTATTATGAAATTGTACCTGTTTTCAAGCTCCACACATTCCATGAACTCGGTCCTGAATCAGCTTCCTTTCCCAATCAGCAACATCCCCAAAAGCATATTCAGGTAGGCTCTCAAAAGGCTCTTTCCATGGATCATTCTTTGCCAGATCATAGGTAGCCCCTCGAATAGCTCTCTTGTTAGGACCACAGGGTCTTTTTGAAGTAAGTGTATTGTAGGCAGTATTTAGCTGCTTAGAAGAGACAAAACAGCATAAAAAATTATCGTAAGGGGGTAATCACCCACCATTTCACTCAAAAGAAAGAGGAAAAAAATCATGTGCAACAAGGCATATCTGTCTTTAATTCATAGAAAGATGAAACACATCAAAATCTCGAAATGCTAGTTAATTTTTTGCCACTAAAACTGGAGGAGAAGGAACGATGGTGATGAGGAAGTTATGACCAACATTTTGGACCAAAAAAGGCTGATAATGCCAAGAAATTGTCATAAATATGAGCATCTCAACAAACATGCAAGAAAAAGTTCACAATGAACCTTCTTCAATATGGAATGGCAAGGGTTTTATAGAATTTCTATTTCACTTTTCATAGTATCTTGAAGGTTAAATTAGCAGAAATTAATACCATAAAATAGTAATAAAATCATTTGCATAGACTACTCAAAAAGAGATACATATATCTTAAAGGTATTTAAAGATTCTACTGTAAAAACATGTTATCATGAACACCCATTGATAGAGAAAGGCATTGATCAGGTTGGGGGATTTAATAATTTCAAGTAGGAAGACAGAAAATATGTAAGGACTCAGGACCTACATCCATGTCACAGAACCAAAACATATAAGCAATTG
Source organism: Cocos nucifera (assembly GCA_006176705.1). NCBI lineage: Eukaryota > Viridiplantae > Streptophyta > Magnoliopsida > Arecales > Arecaceae > Cocos > Cocos nucifera. Next base: position 4,049,914 of record QRFJ01000003.1, on the reverse strand, counting down.
CAACTGCAGGTGCTCTCCCCAATCCAGCAGTACAGTGGATATAAACTTTTCCTTTTCCTTCTGATATAGCCCACTCTAATGAAGACACCGCTTTTGGCAGTTGACTTCTCAGTGAATCTGGATCAAAGTCCTTTGCCTGATGTTATAAATTGAAAATAGTCAGCAGAGCATAATAATTCTTTGTTCAAGTAGCAAAGGGACACACACATGCACGCAGGCACATGCACACACATACATATATCTATATATGTATATATATACATATACATATATGTATTATAACATTTTTTATCTTGAGAAAAAAATCATGGCTATTAGATTAATTAAACAGTAAAATATGTTATTTATCAAACGTTTCAAGCATAAGACTGCTCCAAAACTGATTTACATGCTGTATGGAAACTAGTGGAGCCAAATGCCGTACAAGACAGTTAAGCAATCACAATCAGATATCATTAAACAAACTAAGAGTCTGGTAGCTATACATCTAATCGGACAACAATACCCTGTTAATGTTGATTAGCTAAGATTTATCTGATCTGGCTTAGATAAGCTAGTCACTGCATGGTGGATGTAAGCACATGCATTTTAAGAATTGATGAGCTACAAACACTTGAGACAACCAAGCTGTTTACTTGTTTGCTGTCTGCTAAGAAGCTAGAAGAAAAGAGTGATTCATGACATGAGAGAATATTAGTATTCATGATGTGTATCTTCTGATAATGTGCTTGGGACTTGTACATACCATTTAATTTGTGCTGGATTTGCCACCTCTTGCAGGTGGACTCACACGTCGGTTTGAATGCAATCAGACCATCAATATCCAGTTTGAATGCAATCAGACCGTCAATATCCAGTTTGATTGCAATAAGACCATCAACCTAGCTGAAGACAACTTTGAACCGCTGTGTCTCAAGCATGATCTGTGTGGAACTTCTAATGATGAAGAACTTGTCAATTGATGAACTGAGAGTACAACGTTGTGATTGCACCATGATGTTTATTGTTCTATCTACGTACAAATTTTTCTTTAGACTTTTTAAAGCATATATTCAAGAATATACTAACTAGTGATGGTGGAAACTTAATTTTCCATGATATCTCACTCCTTGCCCTGTCGAAAATCTTTTGGTGCATATATCATAATGGATCTTTTCTTCAAAACAGTATGATCACCATAATGAATTTCCTAGGACCACACCTTTGGAACATGGCATCAAGTTTGAAAGGTCTTGTTGATTTTTTATGAGGGAACTTAGAGAATTCTGGCAAAGTCCTTCTTAAAAGGATCTTTAAACTAATTGTGAGGGTTGACCTTGTGATTTTTATTTGTAAGACAGCGAACATACATATTAAAGCTACTCTTAAAAGCTCATTTGATTGCACATACTGAGATGGTTTCAGCAGAAAGAACCACTTTAGTTTGCGAAATATAAATTTAGTGTTCAAGAGTTTGATGTAAAACCAAAGACCATTTAAACGATTCTGACCTGGACCTCAGCTATTTTGAGACATCAAATACACACAAACAGAAAAAGAAGAAGAAGGAATGAAGGAAGAAATCTATTGCCGTTTTACATGAAAGTTGAAAGAGTGAGTAGTTTACATGCCAAATCACAATGCAGGAATGCAGGTCCTTTTGCTCTGTATTATAGTTAAGCTAAAACATATTCCAAGAAACGCTGGAAGATTGGCTGACATCACCATTCAAGATTTCTGATATTTAATTTATCACAATCACAGGTAGAATCTGATGCATAGGTTTGTCAAGCATACCTCCCATGAACAAGAGATACTTATCTGAAAATGTTCTAGCTGATGAGAACTTTTCTACAAGACATGGTGGGGAAATTCATCAAGTTGCAGAAAAAATTTCAGACTGCAACTGAACAGTAGTTGAAGACTTACAATGCCTACATGGCCCCACCTGACTTCTAAAAGTTCTACCTGGCCCAACACTTGCACGTGTCAAGTTTCATTATGGAAGCCATCCAAAAGATATGGGTTGGCCTGGGTCTACCGCCTGCTAGTTTTTAGTGTGCACCAACTGAAAAAATATGTCCTCGACATGATCTAGAAAAGAGTCTATTCTCACTCTTTTGAAGTGTTTGCATGAGATTTGGAATCCTAAAAGTGGTTTCATTTTCCTACACTTATTATCACACCTGAGGTGCTAATTTAAGAACATATACATTTAAATGAGCATGATGAGACTTGGCTGAAAAAGTTGTACCAACAAGTTTAACAAAATGCAGTACAAAATCATAGTAATGTATATAAAGAGAAGAATAGTGGCACTTTTATGGTATCTTTTAATTTTAATTCCCAGTTTTCTCTTCTTCTTTGTTCCCCCTTTTTCTTCACCAGATTGGGTGTGCATAGTTTGATGGTCGGCAATAAGCTATGATGATATATCTATAAATGCTGTCTAACTAATGATGTGGAAATAAATGGATCCTGGAGATCTTGGACTCCTCACCTCTTAATATACTATGAATGACATCATTATAGCCTTCAGACATCTGGCATTTTTGTTAAAAATCTTGCTTCTGTCTTTAATATTTCATATTTTTTACTATATAATAATATATTTTGGATATAATCTAAGAAAATCATGAATTTCAAAAGATTCCAATAATGTTACCATCATATTGACCTAGTAGATAAATTTACTACGATCTATATCTCCCACTGAATTATCTAACTTTTAGTTGTTCCATAGTTTAAGGGTAATTTTCTGATCATGTCTGGACACTATCAACATAAAGCATCAGAAATATTGATATGTTTTACTGGAAAGATTCATTGAACTGATCATTTATATCAACCGGTCATATTAGATGACAGTATGAAATTCTTAAGAAATTACATGTAGGGGATGGTTGAATGTGATTGAGCTCAGCATATTCACAGCATAGATAGCTTACCTAGAAGCTCTGAAGGACTTCGGTCAGTTTATGTTAGAAAACATACCAACGAAAAGCAAGGCATATGTGGTAGGAAAAACCAAAATGATGGGAATCAAGGAAGTCTATTAAATTTATCATGTACAGGTAGTCAGAAAACATGGAAAAGATTATGACAACCTGAATGAAGGGTGCACAACATAACAAGCATCCGTCAACTCACTCTTTCCTTTCAAGAGTAATAGTGTGCAAAAGGAAGGAAATGGCTTACCGGCCTTCTCATGTGAAGAATACCGAGTTCTTTGCACCTCTTGACTATAGACCGGAAATCAATCCCCCAATACTCGATATCTTTGTCCTGCTGCAAGCACAGTATGTAGGCTACATTCTCCTCTGCTTTCAGGTGATCAATATCTTCAGGCTTCTGAGGTTGGGAGCCCACAATTAAACTATCAGTTATGATAGTATAGTTCATGCCTATATACCAAATTTAGAAGAATGTTAACCTTATTTTGAGAAAATATTATTTTCTTTAAAAATTGTTTATGATGCACAACTTTGAAAGATAGCAGATTCAATCCATAAACAAGTAGTAGAAAAGAAGTATGGTGACCACAATGACCATTTTCTAGCCTAATCTCTTGCTGCTCTCTTTTCCTCGATAATTATTTACATAATGAAGCTTATGATTAATCAACCCCAAAAAGGAAGCCTCTTTAGTTGATGACATGATGACAAATCATGGCAGTTGTTTCAGTTACTCCAAGAAAAAAGGCTTAATAACCTAATTACTTATCATTAGATGTCCTAGAGATGTTAGCATTCTTACCCAACAAACTTTCCAGACAAACCCAAGCTTATCTACTAGTTAGGGCCAGCTTTGTCCTGCCCATGGGTGAATAAAATCTATATAAGAAATTGTTGAACTTAAATGGCATTAGTTGTAGATATTATGATTGTAGAGAATATCAGGGCTTCATGCATCAATGTTTTCTCATTCAAGTGGGAGACGTCGATATGCTAAAACCTAATCAAGATTATCATATATCTTTAGGATGACACCGTTTTACTTAATAAGTTTAGACTTGTGTGATGATGAGGGGGAGGACAAATCATGTAGTTCCATCACATGACTGTGCTTTTTCTTGATTTCTGACTGATTTCATCCGTAGTAGGTTGAAGATAACTCAAGAAAACATCAACTCATTTTGTTGTCCATGTTGATTTGGTATGCCAAAAATCTTAGATGTTCCATTTTGAATCAAATTCTGAACCATGGAGATTGGAAATTTTGGGAACATCTAGAAACAAAAACAGGAGCAAGAAACGGATCCTTGTGTGGATTTTGGAGCAACTACCTCAATAAGATCACCTTAATATGTTTATTGGCAGCTCATCTTGCCTCTGAGTCTCAAGATTAGGCATGCCACAGAAGGCCCACAGGATGGGCTTTCCAGATCCAAAGACATAATCTTTGGATAGAGAAGTTCGTGCAATCATCCACTGCACTTCTGAGTTCTGATATTACACCTTATATTGGAGGCAATGCACATTGGCCTTTGATTATTGCCAGGAGGAGTAATGGGCTTTTTGAAAGGTAGGCATTATTGGGGGATCGAAAAAGGTAAAAACTCAATCAAGGACCACAAGATTAATCAAGCTAGAAGAGAAGAATGTGGCCAAAGTAGACAAGTGATGTTATTTGGAATGAGAAATGGATTAAAGCATTGAAAGTTCACATCCTTAGCCAACACATGGGAAAAAGAGAATCATTATAATCAGTTAATGCATAGAACATGGGAAAAAATATATTGCCAAAATGGAACACAGCATCTAATTTAGCAGAAAACTTTAAGAAACTAAAGCAATAAGCTAAAGTTAACTTTCTTCATCAACAAATAACAGTATAAGAACCACAAAATCAAAAATGGCATGCCAGTGCTGCTTTTTCCAAACTTTAAAACCAGTATCTACAAAAAATAATAACAATAAAAGAAAAAAATTCAGACCATATCAATCACTAAAATAAATTTGGAGCTGCAATGGACATCAATTGGAGAAACGTACTCAATGTCCCAGTAAAAAGGAACCCCAAAAAGACCACAGTAGACGATTCGGCTAACAAACAAGAACCAGTTTCACAAAGATGAAATTTTTGAGCAAACTTACGATAATATACAAGAAATTAAACAAAGGGAAGGAACTTGGATGACATTTCTCTGATAGGGGATTCATTTCTCACCGAGGTCGTGGTGGTACTCGTACGGGTTCCTCATCATCCTCTTCATGGCGGTATTGTAGTCCTCTCCCTTGCGCTTGGGGCCGCTCCGTCGGGCTCCAGGGCGGTTCTCTTCGACCGTTCCGCTCTTGGAGACCGCACAATAGATCGCGGTCCTTCTGGAATGCCTTCGGAGAGGCTTCAGAGACCCGACAGGCTCCCGACAGAGCAACGCCTCCACTTGCATGGATCTCGAGCGAGATGGGAGCACCGGGGAGAAGCTACCGTTAGCCATCGTCCCCATCTCCGGACCCTTTTTCTCGCTCTCCTCGGCCCTCGCTACGTCAAAGAATTGATCTTTGTTCAAGTCTTCGTCGGCTCGGCGCCATTTAAGGAGCTTCGATTGGATGTTTTGTTTTCTTTTGTTTTTTTTTTTTTCTTATTTTTTGTTCTTTATTTTCTTTTTGTGTGTGTGTGAAAAGAGCGAGCGTGAGCCAAGGTTTTGTGTTGCTTTCGACTTCTCTAGATTTTTTGGGGTGAGCTGACTCCTGAGCACAATTAAAAAATTTTAAAAAGAATTTATTTTTAATTTTTAATTTTTAATTTTTATAAAAAATAATTTTTAAGTTGTGAGAATTATAGATCCAAAAAAAGTGGTTCAAATCAACTAGGATTTACTTGGGACTCGCTCAAACTCGAAAATCTAGGCTAGACCCATGAAAGAAGCTCCTACATAAATTGATTTGTGTTGAACCCAATATATTCGTAAGGCTAAGTCTCCAACAAATATAGCAAAAAAGGACTCAAAAGCTTGATTGTCTACCAAACCATCTACAGCTAGTCAAGATGGACGTGGCCTTGTCTTGGACCAGAGATAGCTTAAATAGTTAGGATTTATCAATGTGTAAAAGACTAATTAGATGAATAAAATAATATTCCGTATAATTGGATCATGTGACCTACGTTGAAAATCCTAACAAATAAATGACTATTCTAAATGATGATTTGTGGAATTTTTTTTTAAAAAAATATTAATTTTAATTTTGTATATAATAACTATCTGCAATGTTTTATATGTCAAGATAAAAAGAAAATTTATTTTGTATACGCCAACACATACCCATAAGCTATCCTGATCATATATATCTTGTTAGCCGCTAGGCATGGAATGGATAATAAAGTCCTAAATAAACTTCCTATCTGCATATGATACAAAAAAACTCCGGCTTACCGCTCATCTGATGTACGTGAAGCAGTTCTCAAGAGAAAAAATTATTTATGCACCATCCATTCTACAACGCACTTCATAAGGACTTACAATTCCTATGTAATCGAAGAATATACTGTAATAAAGACATCTCGATGCTTCTTATGAAAATTAAAACAATATTTAAAATCACGAGAAAGCGAGATAAGAAAAGTTCTCAAGAGGATGGTTAATTAGTGTACCTTATTTATTCGTCAAAAAGACTATTAGCTCTGTCGATTGTTAATGCGAGGTTGCACAAACCACCATATCAACTGAATGGGTCCCCAAAATGCATCAAGGGATTCAAATAAAACATGCAAGGGTCGTGCCAAGCCAGCTCCCCTCTTGACCATGTAGGGACCTAATTTGCCAAACAAATATGAGTGCTCGTATACATGCTTTAGACGATAATAATGCTTAATGTTAATGAAGCATAGGAATAACTATAAGATAAATGGTGGCTGACTCGAGAAGGACAATACCAATGCTAACCCGCTCTTCAAAATTGAACAGCGTGTCCTACCCCACGCATAGGACAAATCAAATTAAATAACATGTCCCGCCCCATGACGGCTAACTCCATTAAAAGAAATAATTTATACCGGCATTATCAACTATGACCATCCAATCATCGAGCAAATTAAAAAATAGACCATAAAAACAAAACCACGAGGCCCAGATTTGAATGCTCTCACCACATAACATAACAGGAGGCTTCATTGATCCCTTCCCACCAAACGTTCATCTACTAACTATTCTCGGGATTATGTAATCGAAGCAAAGTTTTTAGTTTCGAACACAAATGGAAGCAACCATGCATGGGCGATCCATTTTGACCGGCAGCAGGGTCTGGCAATTGACCTTACCTCTCCTCCTTGGTGGTTGAGAGAGAGAGAGAGAGATTGGGGGCAAACTCTGGCGAATGCCGGTGAAGGCTGGGGACAGCCATAGGATTGAGAGGGTGAAGCCTTTGAAACAAAATGGACACCATTGAGTGTAGGCTTCAACTTAATATAGGCAGTGAAAAATTAATAAAAAGAAAGGAGAGGAAAGGAGGCAGCAACATGATTAAGCCAAAGCATCCACGATTCAAGATTATAGAATTTGTGTAGCTAAGGACCAACCAAGACAAGATAAAGAGCATAGGAGAAATCAATAGATGATGCCGAGGCTAAATTAGGACACGGTGGTGCCTTTGGCCAGCCAAACCCAACTGAAAGGAAGATAGGCCAAATGGGCTCGAAGAAAGGGCAGAAAAAGGGCAGCAGCTGGCTTGGTCGGCAACAGGGCTCTAGAAGGGACCCACCGGTCTCCCCTAAAAGGGCTAATGAAACACTCAGCAAAAGGGGCTATGCATATCTGGAGCCAAAGAGGAAAAAGAGAGAGAGGTTGCAGTAACCCGGATCAAGTGAGAGATGAGAGTAAAAATGAGTAGTAAATTATTATCTCCAGGATTTAAAACAAGATAAAAAATAGAGGTTGGACTGTCTGTCGGCTTGATTAATTTTGTTCCACCCTCCCCAAGAAATAAAGTTTACTGGATCAACTAGCTTTTCTCCCAATTGGTCAAACTAAGTTATCTATCATTTTTTGGGTAGTGTGTGGCTGGTTAAGCGGTTAATTATTGCTCATCAATTCCTTAACTAGGAATCAAATTAGAGCTGTCAATGGATTTGATTTAGGCCCGAGATTCATGGGTATTTATCCGATATATTGGACCCATTTACTCGGATCCTAATCAGGACTTGATAAACTATGATATAAATAGATAGGATTTGGATATTTAGTATCCAGACGGAATAGACCCCGAACCTGAATAATATAATATAATAATATTATATATATATTAAAAATATTTTCAGTCTTAGATCAGAGATTTAATGAACTAAAATCTTCAAAGAAAAAAAGCCCTAGTATTAGATCCCTCTCTCCCTCTCTTGGTCTCCCTCTCTTGGTCTCTCGACCGATGGCATCCCTCGGCCCTCTCCCTCTCCTCCTCCCCGCCTTGCCCTCTCTACTGTAAGATCTGCTCGTTGGCGATCGAACCCCAACATCCAGCATCTCGCCTATGCCCCATCCCTCTACAGCATCTCCGACGCCATCTCCATCCGACATCTGGGCCGGTGGGCCACCTCTCCCCCTCTATCCCAACTCCATCGCTCCACTCCCCCTCCCTCTACGGCATCTCCAATGCTATCCCCATCTGACATTCGGGCCGGCGGATCGCCTCTCCTCCTCCATCGTGACTTCGTCACTTCACGCCCCTCCCACGATTATAAAAAAAGGGCTACGACAGTGGTTCATAACTACTACCGTAGCCCAAAAAACCACTGCTATAGATTATAGCAGTGGTTCTTTAACCGCTACGACTGCAGTCGTCGTCGTAGTTCTATGGTAGTAGTTGTTGCAGCTGTTGTTTGAACCGCTATCATAGGTTTGGTCTAATGCAGCGGTTGACACCGTTTGCACCAGAAACCTATGGCAGCGGTTAGTACGGATATGACAGTGATTATAAAACCGCTATAGTAGATCTTGAATAATTAAAAAAATTAAAATTTTTATTTTTATATATTTTATCTGATAAATATAGATATATAACATAAGAAAATATAATAAATATAAAAATTATTCTGAAATGCTAAAATTTTATTATCGAACAAAATTTATTATAATATTTTTTAAAAAAATAAAATACATCAAAAGTCTTCTAAATCTACATCGTCGTCATCATCACCGGGAGCCGGAGTTGGAGCTGAAGTTGGAGTTGGAATGCGGGCCAACATATCTTCGAAGTTCATAACTCTAAAACGTGCGCTGAGCATCGACATTATGTCTCTCACGATGCCCTCCAGATGAGATGCACGCTCCTCAACCCGATCTGCCTATGTTGCAGCATGATCTACCGGTGCCAATGCCTCCTCAAGCTTCTTCCGACTGACGACATCGAAAGTCTATGAGGAGACGCTCATCTCGGACCAATAGCTCGTCGGTGTGGGTCCAGGCCTACATCGGATCCTCCTAGAGTGCTCAGGCCCCAAGACTTGAGATAGATGGTCATGGATCCCAGAGGTATCCGGGCCATCATGACCTGCAACGTTAATGAATATTAATCAATATAACATGTTAAACAATAATATTAGTATAGCATCAATAAATAGTCTCTAATATGTATACTAATTAATTAACGGGTCTATCGTTATGCAATGCAATAAATAAAAGTAATAAGATATAAACATCCAAAAAATATTATGCAATAAATTCTACAACATGAATTACATACATAAATAATTAAGGATGAGCAACAGTCGTAGATCCGATCTCTTGCGCGAACATTGGTGTTAATTTAGAAACTTGAAAGAAGAACAAAGTAGATGATGGTGGCACCTTAGGACTTAAAGTTGGAACTTTAGAGAGACATATCAAATTCTATTCGCTTAGAAGTCAAGCCGGCTCTGTGTCTGAGACAGTTGGCTTCATGTCTGAGACATCTGACTCGGATCCTCTCCCAGTCGGCTCGATCACGACTCGAGCTGGCTCGGCTGCATATCCGAACCGGCTCGGCTGTGTGCCATCCCCTCGATCACTCCCTCTCTCCCTCTCTCGATCTCTCTCACCGACGACGGTGGCGAGGCCGAACCCCTCCCTCCCAACTTTTTCATCTCTCGATCTTTCTTTCTCCCTCTCTCAATCTTCCTCGCTGGCGAGGCCGGACCCCATCTCTCCCTCTCTCACTCTCTCGATCTCCCTCACTGGTAAGGCTGGACCTCATCCCTTTCAGTGATGCCGGTGAGGCTGGACCCCCTTCCTCCCTCTCTCTCTCTCTTGATCTCCCTCTCTCGATCTTCCTCATCGGCGGTCGATGAGCGACCGATCCTTCCTCTCTCAATCTATCGATCTTCCTCTCAGTCTCTTCGTTTCTTAGTTTTAGATCCCAAAATCAGATCCGACCTTTCGGGATTCATTAGGATCCGGGTCTGATACTTCAAGTACAGATTCGTCGGATATTCGGATTTGGATCTAGTACCAATAATTAAAATTGGATCTGAATTTGAATATCCAGGTTTCGATCCGAACTCAACCCATTGATAGATCTAGTCTACAACCGTCAACATGGCACAGCCTAAGGCTACCGTCACAACACGGTCCAAAAACTATGGCATGCAGATAATTATAATATTTATAATATTTATTATAAATATTTTATAAATTATTATAAATATATATAATTAATAAATAATACTATAAAATTAAAAAAAATTATACCTACGGCTATAGAGAGTAGGTCGCATCGAAAGCTCCGAGGATCGCCGACGATGATGCTAGAAGGAGGACGACGGCACTAGAGGTAACCTACGAAATAAAAGCAAGATAGTGAGATAGAGAAGAGAGAGAAAGAAAAAGAAAGAGAGAGCAGGGGCAGCCGGAGATGGGGGCCAGGGGGAGGGGGATAGTGACGAGGAGGCCCAAGAGGCACAGTGAAAAGGGTCGGCAACGGAAGGAGAGTGTGGGGGTGGGGGGTGGCGGGGATGGACGACCAGGGATGGGGGGCTGGGGGGTGGCAGGGTGGGGAGGGGTGGCTGGGTGGGGGGTGGCGGGAGGTGGGAGGGGCGGTTGGGGATGGAGGGAAGGAGGGGCAGTCGAAGTGGGGGGGCCGGGTGGGGGGTGGCAGGTGGCGGGCAGGAGCAGTCGAAGATGGAGGGAAGGAGGGGCGGCCCGGGGGAGGGTGGGGGGGTGGCGAGGAGGGGCGGCCGGAGATGGGGTCTGGGGGCGGTAGGATGGCGGAGAGGGACGGCCGGGGAGGGGGGAAGGAGGGTGGTCCTGGGGGAGGGGGGGTTAGAGGGGTCGGGTAGGGGGGTGGCGGGTGGCAGGGAGGAGCGGTTGGGGATGGGGGGGTAAGGAGGGAGGTCGAGGGGAGGATGGGGGGTGACGGGTGGCAGGGAGGGGCAGTCGGGGATGGGGGCTCGGAGGGGGAGTGGGAAGGAGGGGCGGCACCGATCAAGAGGGAAGAAGCCTCATCGATGATGGAAAGAAGGGGGAGAGACAGAGAGAGAGAGATCGAGCGCGCACAAAAGAAAAGCAAAAAAAATTTGAAGATTTTTAACCTAACTTATGGCAGTAGTTATCGAACCGTTGCCATAGATCTACGGCAATGGTTATCCAAAATCACTACCATAGATCTACGACAGCGGTTCTATAACCGTTGTTGTAGATCTATAGCAGCAGTTTTTGATAACTGCTGCTGTAGGTTGAAAATAAATTTTTTTATTTTTTTTAAATATTATATAATTTTAAAATTTAATATCCATCTTCATCATTTATTATCTAAATAATTATCATTAGAGTGTCATCATAAAAAATCGCCTCGATCCAATGGCCCTAGCTTCATCAATTAGAAAAATTTGATTTCGACGATTATGGACGATGATACAATGATCTGATAGATGGAGACCTCTGATGGATTCAAAAATCTGCAATGATGATTTCGATGATGTTTGTAGCATACTTTCAAAGTTTCACTTCAATTGGATATTGTTATCATGATCAATTTAGTATGGAATGATTTCGACTGTTAAATTAGAAACAAGCAATCAAAGGGTTAAATGACATTCGATTATGAGATAATTTTTTAATTAAATAATTTTTATTATTATTTTAAATATTTTATATGGCGATGATAGTAAAATTTAAATTATTTTCATATAAATTATTTATGTTAAGCAGATATTGCAAAAGTACGAGCATAATAACCAGTGAAATTTTAGAATGGTTATCAGGAGATGTATAATTTTAGATCATGCTTCATCTCACGAGTTGAATTTTATAATCACCATCATAAAAAATGATTAAAATAGTAGTCAAGATCATTTATAAAAAATTATCTCATAATCGATACCATTTGGTCCTTTGATCACTCGTTTATCAGTTAACGATCAAAACTAACCTATACTAAATTGACCAAGATAATGATATCTGATTGAAGTAAAACTTTGATAGTACGCTACAAACATCATCGAGATCATCGTTGTAGATTTTTGGATCCATCGAAGGTCTTCATCTATCAGATCATCGCATCGTCGTTCGTGATCATCAAAATCAAAATTTTTTGATTGACGAAGCTAGGGCCATCGGATCAAGGCGATCTTTTGTGACGATACTCTAATGATAATTATTTAGATAATGAATGATGAAGATGAATATTAAATTTTAAAATTATATAATATTTAAAATATATATATATATATGACAGTGGTTACAATTAACCGCTGCCATAAATAATCTTATAGTAGTAGTTCCTACTAACCACTACTATAGGTCTGACTTATGATAGTGATTTCACTAACCACTGCTATAGGTTTGACTTACGACAGTGATTTTCGTTAACCACTGCTATATATCGGACCTATAGCAACGGTTACAAAAACCGCTGCCATAGGTCTGACCTATAGTAGTGGTTAATAAAAATCGCTGCCGTAGGATCTATGGCAGCGATTTCGAAAATCGGTTCCATAGTATGTGCTATCATAGATCATTTTTATAGTAGTGTCTCTCTTAGTGTCTCCACAACTATTTATCCGACATTCGAATTGTCTCTCCTCCTTCGCCGCAATGCTGCTGTCTTTCGCTACCTCCTCCCTCTACGGCATCTCCGTTGCCATCTGATGTGCCCCTCCACCGCAGCCTTCCACCGCCTCCTCCCTCTACGGTGTCTCCGCCACCATCCAGCATCTCCCTTCTCCACAGTGCTATTGCCTTCCACCATTGAAATCCACTATACCCTTGGATCTCAGAACCGAATTTGGATATTTGGGATCTAGAAGGGTCTGGGTCTAATACTTCAAGGCTAAACCCGTCGGGTATTCAGATCCGAATCCGATACTAGCAACTAAAATCGGGTTCAGATCTAAATATCTAGATTCTGATCCAAATCCGACCTGTTGATAGGTCTAAATCAAATACCGTCCACAAAATTGTGAATGAATCATTTTTAATATATATATATATATACATACATACATACATACATACATACATACATACATACATACATACATGATATTTAGTATGATGAAAATTTGCATATATTTTGATGAAATTTAATAATGAATAATCCAAAATATAGAAGAGCATGATAACAAAATTATGCATATCTTATATTATTAATTCATAATTATTAAAAATCATACAAATTTTAGAGTTGACCTGTTCACCTTGAAAAACTTCCATAAGTTTTTGAATACTATAAACAAATATTGAATAGGGCTTATACAAACCCACAAGCAAGGGCTACCACTATTTTTATCCTGAATTCTAAAACTATCCTAAATCTAAAAAATAAAACAACCATCTTGAATCAATCAAATTGAAAAAAATGAGATGTGCCTTTCTCCAAATTTCAATTTGCAAATCCTAAGATACAAAAATCATCTCTGTCTACTTTCCTCCTCTAGAAATCAAGACTTTCAAAATCTCAGTTCGTGGATTGACATGTTACTTGACTCCTCTCTTGCCTTCTTTTCTTAAAAAAACTAGGATTTCAAAATCTTAATTCACAATCGTGTGTCTCAACTATCTTATAATGTCTCTAATCATAATCATCTATATTTCATCTTGCATGTATAATTATTATTGGGGATGAACCCCACTTCCACCGAAGTCCAATTCGATGCTTAGGCTGGTGCAACCGGTAGTCACAAAAGAATTTCTGCAGACGAACCTTAACCGAACTCCTTCAGTTGGCTGGACTTTTAAGAGATCGAGCTCATCTGGCCGAACTCTTCATCGGTCGTCCCTCGATCGAACTCCTCAGTGGTCGTCAATCGATCGAACTCCTCAGCGGCTGTCAATCGGTCGAACTCCTCAGCGGTCGTCCCTCAGTCGAACTCCTCAGCCAAACTCCTCAGATTCAAACTCCTCAGTCCCTCTTCAACGATCATCCCTCGTCGAACTCCTCAGCGATGTTACAATTGAACTCCTTAGTGGCGGTCATCGATTGAACTCCTCAGTGGTCATGTCCTCGATAGAACTCCTCAATGGTCGTCCCTCGGTAAACTCCTCAGTGGTTGTCCCTCGGTCGAACTCCTCAGCAGCTATCAATCGATCGAACCCCTCAGCGGCCAAACTCCTCAGCAGCCGAACTCTAGTCGGACTCCTCCCAAACATCCCTCGATCGGACTTCTCCAAGAGCCGGACTCCTCCCAGACATCCCCTCGATCTCCAAGAGACTCCACTCAGACATCCTCGATCGATTCTCCAAGAGCCGGACTTCCTCCTAGACACCTCCTCGATCGGACTTCTTTAGCAGACTCCTCTCTAACATCTTCTTCGACCAGCCGAGCTCTTACCAAACTCCCCAGCGATCGAGCCTTAGCCGCACACCTCCAGCCAGATGCCTATGGAAGCCGAACTTCTTTTGAGCTTCCTCTTCAGGAGTCCGAACTCTTTCGAAATGGGTACACGTCAAAGCCCTTCAACCCTTCATTCGGCTTTCGAGCGGCTCGGTATCAAGACAGCTACAGCCATCACCATCAGTCCACCGCAGGCGACAGCGATCCGCTACCAGACGGCGATGGCTGTCACCATCAACCCGTTGCAGGCGGTGCTGCAGACGGTGCCTTTCCCTGAGACTGACTCCATCGAATCTCGAGTGGCTCATCAGCACGCGGCTACAGCTGTCACCATCAAGCTCCGCCTATAAAAGGGACCCTACAGATATGCTAACCCTAAGCTCTAAGCTCTCCTCTCCTTCTCTAAGCTCTGCGAAACTCATTTTCGAGCACTCCATTTCTGTTGGCCAGAGCTGACTTGATCGTCGGAGGGTCCTACCGGAGCCACCCCCCACCGACTCCGAGTGGAACTTTATTTTGTAGGTCTCCGACGGTGACCTCGTCCACCTCCTTTTTCGTAGAAAATTATGCAGGAATCGATCCCACCGAACTTCAAGCTTCCGCAGTTCGAGAGTTATGATGGAACCACCGATCCGGTCGACCACTTGAAAGCCTTCCAGATAATGATGTTGCTCCATGGTGTGCCAGACGCTATCTTATGCCAGACTTTTTCCTCTACCCTTAAGGGAGCTGTCAGGAACTGATACTCGGCGCTTAAGCCGAGTACCATCTTATCGTTTGATCATATGAGTCAATAGTTCGTGGCCCACTTCGTCAGTAGTAGGCGGCTGTGCCGAGATTCGAATTCCTTGATGGCCATCAGACAAAAAGAGGGAGAATCCATCCGGGCTTATGTCATCCAATTTAATGCTACCGCATTGAAAGTCTGGAACCTAGATCAATTAGTCGCCATGGCCATCCTTAAGGGCAGCCTTCAGAAGAATGACTTGCTGCTCTCCCTGAAAAAGAAGTATCCCAGAAATTTTGCTGACATGCTAGCTCGGGCCGAAGGATATGCCCGAGAAGAGGAGGCCTTCAAGGCCAAGGATGATGAAGCCAGTGGCAAGCGATAAATCGGCGGGTTGGACAGGCCCATCGAAGAAGGAAAGCAGAGTGAAGCTCGGCCGCACTCCCAGACTCCTTCCGATCGCAGGCGAGCCTGAACTCTCCCTCGGACCCTGAGGTGGGGAAGCCCCGATAGAAGGGCATGCCGAGCTTCTCCCCAGCATCGAAGTTCTCTTCGACGAAGATTTTACGACTACGCCCCTCTTAACGCTCCGAAGATCCAAGTGCTGATGAAAATCAGGAAACAACTTTCGAGGTCGGAGAGGATGCGTTCCCGCCCCAGCAAGCATGATTCCAATAAGTTTTATCTCTATCATCGTGACCACGGCCACGACACTGAGGAGTGCATCCAACTTCAGGACGAGATCGAAGAGCTCGTCAGGCGAGGTAGACTCGACCGATTTCTGTGGATGGTCTGAAGAGCGGGAGGGTCA
>QRFJ01000003.1:3966532-4033633 GCA_006176705.1 Cocos nucifera | reverse complement strand
AGGACCGTCTCAGCACGGGCCTTTTAGAAATATGCCCGCAATAAGAGCACATGAAACGGCCGCTCCAGGGTTTGATCGCGGTATGGGGTGAGGCAGTTCCGCAACGGCGGGTGCCGTCTTCCGAGCTTCTGCAGCTCGAGGGCCTCGGTCCGCTGCCGCTCCCGGAGGCGCGCTGACCGTCGGGCCCGCCATACCGACAGCTGCGCATCAGGATTCTCATACCAGAACAGGGTAACGAGGAGAACCAGCACGCAGGCCAGCCGAGGCGAGGTGATCTCGAAGCGGAAGCCCGGCGGGAGGAACTGCGACAACGCCCAGAAGAAGATGAGAGGGATCACCAGCCACGGCAGCATGGTGGAGACCCACCGCGACCACCTCTGGACCACACAGAGTATACACATTATCCAAAAACCCTAGCTTCTGAAATCAAAAACGCGGCTTCCACCCAATGCCCAGAAGATTCAAAGCCGGAACCCTAAAAAATCCCTGCAATTCACAAATCCTAAGATCAAAATGCTTCGCCTCCCGTGCTTTCCGCCTAGCCCACGTTCTGATCCGGGGCGTATTCCACCATGATTGACGACTTCCACAAAAGAAAATTAACCAACCTAGAATCTCCAAATCCCTAATCCACAAGCAATCAAATTGCGTCGAACCTTGCGTTTGGAAGCCCTAATCTGCGAATCTAGGAGAGTAATGCGCTCGAAACCCTAGGCGGGAAGCCACCAAGGGAAGGAGGGGGAGTTTTGTTTCCTGTGTGTTGGATTCTCAAGCACGAGAGAGTCGACGATCGAGAATGCGAAGAAGAGATCGAAGACTTACCGGATTGGACGTTCGCTCATGCTAAGAAAACCCTAGGCTTCTCGGCGACTCGTCCACGACCCGTTGCCTGGAGGAAAGACAAACGGAAAAAACATGCAAACGGCCCGCATATTTATTTTTTTTCCTCTCACTCTTTCTTTTTTTCCCCTTTAAATCATTTTGTTTGTTTTATTAACTCCGTTTCCTTCCTCTTTTGCGCGCCACGATGTTCCTCTGGTGTCTTTTTATCTATCGCTTCCCTGAGATATGGACAGAATAAAGGCATCGCTTTTTGATGGGGAAAAAATAGTGGTTAGGGCTTGATGGACAAATAGTGAAGTGCTACCTAGGTAAGTGGTTGGAAAATTTGAATGGTAATAACGCTTCATAGGGATGGGAAAATTGAGCTGTTATTAGAGTTGAAGGCGTGCATCCACCTGCTTAGGATTTTCTTGTTGCGTGAATCACTTGTATTTAGCCTAATTAATTGTCGGCATCCATGTGAGAGGATGGGCAGCTTTAATGTGGGATTGGTATGATATATATTCATATTTCATTGTAAATACTAGGTTTGAACCTCTTTAGACTCAAACACAGACTAATGGTTGCCATAGAATGCATTACACTTTGCAATGAAACCAAGTTAATGCTGTTAATTACTCTATCAAAGCATGCATTGTAACTGTTGTGATAATTATGCATGTAGACTTATGTGATGATGTAGCAGCATGGAATTGGTCATGCCCATGATTGACTTGTGCGGCTTGCTAGGAGCATGGTCAGCCAAATGTGAATCCTAGCATGTAGCTAGAGTTACATGGAGATATCAATTTTTTCTTTAATGTTCTCTCCCCTATTTTATGGCAAGGAGCAATATGTTCAACAATCTATGCACATGTAAACAATCTAATAGCATATATATTACTAAAATAAATGGCCAAGATGAGGACTCATTTTCTATGATTAAGACTTCTCTGATGTTTGTATGTCGATAGGCATATTTGTTTTCGAAGAAGCTAAATGTTATAACACCACATTCAACATTTAGTATTTCTATAATATTTGCATAATAACCCTTATATGAATAATTACACGTTAACATCGTAAACAATTTATTATATACAAGATTTACGTTTGCAAGTCACAATGTATGCACTTCACACCTATAGATTATTAACACACTAGTCCATCCTCGTGTACATCAATGCAGTGCAGTTTTTTTAAAATTAGATATTTACATAATTATTAGTGCAGAAATTGATCATCATTGGATTCAGTTGGAGCGAAAGTGGACGAGGTCATCGTCGGAGACCTGCAAAATAAAGTTTCGCTCGGAGCCGATGGGAGATGGCTTCGGTAGAACCCTCTGACGATTAAATCAGCTCTGACCAATAGGAATGAAGTACTCGAAAATGAGTTCCGCAGAGCTTAGAGAAGGAGATGAGAGCTTAGAGCTTAGGGTTAGCGTATCTAGAGGGTCCCTTTTATAGACGGAGCTTGATGGTGATAGCTGTAGCCGCAGTGCTTGAGTGAGCCCGACTCGAGGTTCCGACGGAGTCAGTTCCAGGGAAAAGGCACCGTCTGCATTGATTGATGGTGACAGCCATCACCGTCTGATAGCGGATCGCTATCGCCTGCCGCGGACTTTTGGTGATGGCTGCAGCTATCTTGATACCGAGCCGCTCGGGATCGAATGAAGGATTGAAGGGCTTTGACATGTACCCATTTTGGAGAGAGTTCGGACTCCTGAAGAGGAAGCTCGAAAGGAGTTCGGCTTCCATAGCGTCTGACTGGAGGTGTGCGGCTAAGGCTCGATCTTGGGAGTCGTAGAGTGGGCTTGATCGCCGAAGGATTGTCGAGAGGGAGTCTGTTGAAGAAGTCGACAAAGGAGTGTTTGGGAGGAGTCAGCTCTTGGAGAAGTTCGATCGAGGGATGTCTGGGAGGAGTCGACTCTTGGAGAAGTCTGATCGAGAGGATGTCTCGGAGGAGGCCGACAATGTAGCTGCTAGAGTTCGTCTGAGGGGTTTCGACGATTGGAAAGCCGCTGAGGAGTTTCGATGAGACAACCGCTGAGGAGTTTGATCGAGGAGTATGACCATGAGGAGTTCGGTCGATTGAACAGTTCGGACGAGGGACAACCGCTGAGAAGTTCGATCGAGAGACGACCACTGAGAGTTCGATCAATTGACAGCCACTGAGGAGTATCGACCGATTGACAACCACTGAGAAGTTTGACGAGGGACGACCGATGGATTGGGATCGGCATAGCTCGGCACTCTTAAAAGTCCGACCAGCTGAAGGAGTTCAACTAAGGTTCATCCACAAAAACCCTTCCATGACTATCGATTGCATCAGCCTGAGCATCGAACTGGACTTCAGCGGGAGTGGGGTTCATCCCCAATAGTAGTTTTCCCACTTTCGAGTTCGAAATTTGGAGGAGGAGTTCAAAACAACAAAACTATCGAAGTTTCTTTTAAGGCTCAGCATTTGTTTGAAGTGGAAACTCGGGAAGATCTCTTCTTCAACCGAGGTTGAAGTTAATCCCATCTCTGGTGGCCGAGATCGAAGGTTGAGCTCCTCGGAGGCAATATTATCTCCCACGGCCATGATTGCCTCGAGGGAGATCTTATCTCCTGCGATCGAGTTTGCCCCAAGGGGAGATCTTATCTCCTGCACCGAGGTGAAGTGGATGTGTCGGAAATTCTTTCTTCTACAGTCGGAGGTTGCCTCGGGGAGAATCTCTCTCTTTTTTTTGGAACTGTTGTCGGGAGCTCAGGGATCATCAGCGACCTTGTTGGAAAGAATGGTTGGATCTGCAGCCAGGATTGGGCAGTGGAGGGGCATGGGAGCTGGGTCAGCCCTGTGCCGCGGTATTGGGTTGGTGGTGGTGACGGCCCGTGCTTGACAGAGAAGTCTTATTCAGGCGTTGTGTCTTTTGCCTGCAACTTGCTTTCATGTTGTTTCTCTGGTGTGAGATGGCTTTGCGGGAAGATTTTCAGGTTTGGTTATTCAAGGGAGGAAAGTTCTTCAGATTCAGATTACAAGGGATCATCATCTAAAAGAGGGGAGAATGGAGGAAATTTTCAGGAGAGAAGATGGGAGAAAGCTAGAAGGAAAGCGGAAGAGAAGAGACAGGCTAGATTGGAAAGGGAAATGCTTGAAGAGGAAGAGAGGAAACAGAGGGAGGAGGTTGCAAGGTTAGTGGAGGAAAGGAGGAGATTACGTGATGAGAAGCTGGAAGCTGAGAGAGAGCGGGCAAAGAGCTCAACTCTGGATGGAGAAAGAGAAAAAAGGAAAGATGCAGAGAAAAAGAGACATGAGAGGAGGAGGGAGAAAGATAGAGGTTCTAGCAAAAGCAATTCTGATGTCGAAGACCTTGAGAGGAGAGTTGGCAGGGAAAGTGAAAGGAAGCGTGAGCTTGACAGAAAGAGTGAGAATGAAAAACGGGAGGCACTGAAATCTGCAATAGAGAACTACAAATCACAAAGTTCAGATCCTGGGCATGGAAATAAGGTGACAACAAATAAGCCAAGATACTTTGGGGGCTCTTTCCTATCTTCTTCTAGAGGTTTCAGTGGTGCCTCATTTTTTGGGAGAAATGCTCAGAGCCCTGCTGTTTCTGGTAACAAAGCAAGTAAGCCTGCTGTTGGCTTTGTCGACCATGGTTCTGGAATTAAAAGAGATGGTCATTCTGCTGGGCATGTAACAGTGAAACCCGCTGCTAGTGTAGATGGAACTTCTTTGAGCAACATTCATCCTCCTGTGAGTTATGATCTACACGATCTGTCTCCTCTTTATTGTTATGAATTTGCTTTTCATATAGGGAAGCAATTTTAACTTAATTCATAATATGCATACTTTTGTTTAGCAATTGCTTCTTCTCTCTCTCCAGGTAAGTTCAGATGGGCAGCCACATATAGCTGCCCCAAAGAAATCCTGGCATCAACTATTTTCTCGTTCAGCAGCTGTTTCTCCATATCCTGATATGAATACCTCAAGCCCTCCAAGTCAGAATAGCCAATTAGAAGCTCAAAGTGCACAATTACCTGATCAAAGAATATTTTATAATTATTCTGTTGATAACCAAATCAACTTTGGACAGTCATTGCCTCTCAGCACCTATCCCCCAGTGAGTGCATCATTTTGTGGCAGTACAGTTCCTCATTTGGTGTCTGAATCCCTGTTTCCTCCCATCAAAGAACCTGCACCACGTACAGTGCAAGAAGAAGCAGAGCTATTTGAAGACCCCTGCTATGTTCCAGACCCTGTCTCCTTGCTTGGGCCGGTATCTGAGTCCCTCGATAATCTGCCATTGGATCTAGGTAGTGGGTTTGTTTTTAATGATAAGATGGAAGTACCTCGTGTTTTAAAAAATGTATCTGCCCCTGGAGATGTCAACAAGCCCTCGCCAATTGAGTCTCCCATGTCCAGATTGCGAGTTTTTGAAGAAAAACAGACTGCATCAAGCCAAGTATCTGGTACTCCAAAATCACAGGAATCACATTCTTTAAATTTGGATGAGTCAAGTAATGCACAGGGGACATGGCAAATGTGGGGCACTCCACTAGCTCAGGATGCATTGGGATTGGTAGGTGGGCCTTCCAGCTGGTTTTCACCCCTGGGGACAAACAAATTTAAGCAAGAAAATATCATGCATCCTTTGTCACACAACCCTGTGATATCACAAATATCAAATGAGAACCATGTTGCTCCTGAAATTCAATCTCCACAGAATGTTTGTGTTATTAATCAGCAGAATGGTGGAACATACAGTCCTTTTGCTCCTGGTCTGAATGGGAATGATGTGTGGATGCAGAAAGCACCCTTCCAGCCATTGACTGTTGATGGAGAAAGCCACTTTCTTCCTCGTAATCTGATAGATAATATTGTGGGGAATGATGTGACATATGATAGTCCACATGGATCAACAGCTAGCTATCCTTTTGAGCTACCTCCAGCTAATTGTTGGTCCAAGTAAGTGACCCATATACTTTTGAAGCTTTTTGTTATGGATCTCTGTTCAGCTTTTTAGCTTTGTCTTCATTGTCGACTTTTGTATTACCGTGAAAAGTTATGATAATTAGTTGCTGAATGTATTAAACAGTACAGGATGATAATAGTTGTCTTGAACTGATTTTGCCTCAATATTTGGATGGATTTATTCATTTTTTGTTTCATAATATGGATTTTTTGCTTATTATTTTGCTACTTTATGTACAAAATTTAACTACTTACTATTAGTAACACCTTATGTTGTCTTAAAACCTCTTGAAAACATGGAACTGTTTTTGATCCTAAAAAAATATTATATTTCAAGAAATGTAAGTAAATACATGAATAGGACAACACCCTATATTTTATTTCTACCATCTGTCTGACACCCACCTTCTAGATCCTACATTACCAGCTGCTGCTGAATGCAGCACATTCAGAGTTTTAGGTAAGTTGAATACTAAAGGTTTAATTGCTAAGAAAGGACCAAAATCGTGCAACTTAGCGCTGTGATATGTTGCATTTCATGTACTAGTTTGCCCTCCTGTGGAGTTATGTATGGGACCACTGGATGGATGAGTGAGTGAGATAGATGGATGGATGAGTGAGTGAGTGGGATAGATAGACAGATGGATGGATGGATGGATAGATGGATGAGTGAGTGAGATAGATAATGGATGGGTGAGAGAGATAGATGAATGGATGGGTGAGTGAGTTAGATAGATAGATAGATAGATAGAGAAGTGGTTCCTTGGATAGATAGATAGATAGATGAGAAGTGGTTCCTTGGAGAGAGAGAGAGAGGGAGAGGGGGGGGGGAGAGAGAGAGAGAGAGAGAGGTGTTCTTGGTCCTATTTTCTTTTAGTGTTAGGTTCACCTTTTGGAAGAAATAAGGGGAAGAGAAAGAAATGTGTATATATATATATATATATATATATATATATATAGAGAGAGAGAGAGAGAGAGAGAGAGAGAGAGAGAGAGAGAAGTGGTTCCTTGGTCCTATCTTTCTTTTAGTGTTTAGAGTTTCACCTTTTGGAAAGAAATAAGGGGAAGAGAAAGAAATGGTAATGCCTCTTCTTTTATCTTACTCTTTTAAACCAAAATGCTGAATTTTCTATTTCCTTTCAAAACTGATTTTCTTAGTAATATATATACAAATTCCACTTGCGGATTATTATTATTGTGTAATGGATCTGATGGTGTGAAGGTTTTAACATTTGGCTAGAAATGACCTGTTTCAGCAAAGACAGTTTAAACGAACCCCCACTTTTGTGTTTTGGTTAGTTTTGACCAGCTCTGCTCCAATTTTGGTGGTAGTTTCAGCCAAAATTGCTTCAAGCTAGCTATAAATGATCAAGTATTATTTTGGTTATTACAATCACATTGGGTCATTCCATTATTTGTTTAGGTACATGGACTATATATTGTTAATTTTCAATGATTTTTCTTTCTTTTTTTGAGTTAAGTAAGGAGATAAATATTGAACATAACTCTTCATAGGCTGAGGCCCTGGAAAAGGCTTTTCACAATAATTACAAAGACCTGTTGAATTACTAAATACAATATATTTCAAACAAATAACATCTTTGTTTTTTTTTTAATTAAGTGAATATAATGTTCTATAACTAATATAATTGATTAAATAGCCTCTTAACCTCAAAAATTCTGAGAACTTAATATACTTGTGAGTTTTTCTAGAAGAAAGAAGAAAAGATTTGAATGCGCATAGTATTAAAAAGCTCTGGAATTGCTAAATATAATGAATTTGGCCAAACTGAAACATAGACCAAGTTTTTAGAACTTGGGTGGAGCAACTATCTTTTGAAAGTTTAGTTTATTCCGATAGAACTATAAACATTAAGTATCCGCATTGAGTGAAACAGGATACCAAATTAGGAAAGGTGGTGCGTCCAGGTTTGGCTGATTTGCAGCTAACTTGTTATGATCATATTAGATGCATCTCCTGCTTTTTTATTTATTTGGTATGCAATTATGGATGGAAGGGATAAAATTTTGAAGACTTGAGCAAGCATATCACTTGGAGAAGACTGATTCTCATTGATCCAACTAGATGTGGTGTAGATTAAGCTTGCAATGAAAGGTGAGGCTTTAGTAGTGGGAGTCGTTATTACACTCATGTAAGAAGGTCATTGATGCAAAATTGTAGAAGGCATCTCATGCATAAGAAATTTGCAATTAATAACTCTTCATCACCTGAAAGCGAGAGCTTGTGTGGGAGAAGATTTACTTGCCTGTGTAAGGAAGTGGGTCCTTCAAAAAAAAAAAAGTGTAGGAATGCTAAGGAAGGGTGCATGGCAGCACCCTACAGTGAACTTTCTTGCTACCGAGTGAGGCTCTACTTGTTTGTTTATATTCCAACAAGGGAATGCCGTTGGCATTTGCAGTCTCTGATGTCAGCATGAGATTCGAAATATATTTAGCAACATCTTCATTTTTTCCTCAAGAGAGATGTGACCTTAAACATTCCTTTTTATTTCCACTAAACTTAGGTATTGTCGTTATTGCCTTTATCATTAAAAAAGTCATGTTTAATTAGCGCATGTATTAGAGCGGTAACACCTACAAAGGAAAGGAATGTTTTTGTTTTTGGGGAAAAGTATTTTCCAGAAGTTCGTCAAACAATTCTTTAGGGTAGTAATTTAAGGCATGTGATTAGAATTCAGAAGACATTTTTTGGAGATTAAAGCATATGTGGCGAAAGAACTGTGAAGGATTAAAATAAGTATATGCTTTCTGCTTGCTAAATGTGTGCCTTAAGTTGATAAGCCTTTTAGCGATGGATTGGACTAAAGATTTCAAATGATATTTTGTGATGTATTAACTCTAAAAAAGGATGAGAAGCCTGCATCCTTTCCCTTGATAAGGAATGTGTTGACTTCCACTGGTGAATGAATGACCTTATTAGTGTTCGATATCTAATCCTTTTTGTTTTTTCATGATAATTAGTGACTGATTTGGCTTGAGGGAGGCTTTAAGGAATTAGAAAACTTACAACTCATCCGCTTTCTATAAACTAGATGCCCATGTTAATTTGGTTTCAGCATGGGTTCAAATTGCTGAAGAATTTGTTATAATTTAAAACTTGTTATTGCAAATCTGGTTGCCAATTTTTTATGGTTGCAAGTAGCTAGAGAGTGAAACATATTAAACATGGTCTATGCTAGTTGCACCCTTAAGGATTAGTTTGGTTTCCGCCAAGTGTGAAAAGTACTACAGGTGAGTCCAATGAATGTGAGAATTGAAAGGTGAGTTTGTTCCGATTCTGGTTATGTGGCATGAAAGAAATAAGCTTCTGGAAGTTACAAGACTAACATGGTCAACAATGGGTAGCATAGCATAATCAGCTATCATCAACCATATATTATTATGATGTAATATGATCAAACATGGTGACAAAAGTCTGAACGTGGTCTTTCAAATTCTTTGAAGTGATTCAGAATTTTTTTGACTGAGATCACTTAGGGAACATGGGTGAAAATGACACATTTTAGTGCACTTGCCTTATGCGCATTGATCCACCCAAAGGTGGAGTACTTTACCCGAATCATGTGACCTCTAAGGCCCTTTTTGGACGCCAAATAACTAACTGGAGGGTAGATACTTTTGACTCCAGGTGGTCATCCCTTATTCAGTTATCATGGGTTGACAACATTTCTTATTTGGTTGATGTTCAAGGGATGGTGGGATAAGTTGTAGAAAAAAGTGAAAAAGTAAAGAAGGAGAAGGGAGAGCTCCAATGGTTAAATGTATTTAACCTTCCCCCGTGAAATATACTTCACCAACACTTTTTGGGGCGCGGGCCAGCTATCGTTAACACATTATTTTTTCCTCAGGTTTGGCTGGTTAAACGAACAATCAATGCTCCAGCATCCAAACATGGCCTATTTCCATTTTTGTAAAACCAAATAAACCTAAAGACTTGCAAATTCTGCTGTGAGCTTTCTCTCCGATTAGAGGATGTAGATACAAGGGTTTTAAGTGCATACCATATATTATTTTTATAATACTTTTTTCACAATTATAAAGAGATAGATAGTTAAGAAAGATATCCTTCTGGGTTTACTTGGCTTAGAATTCTCTAAATTGAGGCCTCACTCTGTTATTAATTGGTATCATAAGAAGCAATAATTTGAGTTGCTGTTGTTCGCTGTCATCTTCCTGAACTGATCATCATCATCATCATCGTCTTACAGAATTGGAACATTTGAATTAAATATTTAGTTACTATCTAAAGCATGTTATGGCCCTCTTTTATTTCTTCTTTCTTACTTTTCACCTCATCAAACTGCTGCTTAAAACCTTCCAAGTCCCAGTTTTTATTGTCTAGAAACAATAAAACTATAATTGTGCTTCTGCCTCTTCTTTTTCAATGATTTGGATCAACAGTTGCTGGGGACCATGTAAAGAACCTTGTGATGCCCTTCATTTTATTTTTCTTGTGTTTTTACCTGCGTTGTTGATAAATTAATCTACTTCAAATTACATCTTCCAAAATGGGTGCATTTGCCTTATGAAACTGAGGGCCTGTTTTGTTTATTCCTCCTCTTGGTGTCAGCATCAGTATTCGATATATCTTTTTGTGCACTTAATTATCTTTAATGTATATCCTTATCCTACTCATTTTCAAAGCTATATCAAGGCCAAGCATTTTATACAAGAGCTCTAACTACGTGTGGATTGAGACAATTGGTTAACATGCACCTTAGTTCTCATCCTGTTGGTTGACACTATTTATTACTTCTACAAATAAATTATGTAAATAAAGAAACAAAATCCAAAAACTTGTTTTATGTCAACATTGAATCTTGATTACTTTCGGTATCAAGAAATATCCTGATTCTAGTATGACTAGAATCATGTCTAGCTGTTGGCATACAGATGCTACTTCCCAAGAGAGCTTCTTTTCAAGCTATATAGAACATGAGCTACTTCTTTTCACCTCCCAATTTCAAAATGAGATCCAACAAGTCGTATCTTTTTCTTTCCTCTTTGTAATTACCGTCAATGTGATGTATTAAAAAGATCATTTGTCAATGTTTTATATGAGAAAGGACAAGTGGAGATTTACCTTAAGGAATTACTAATATTACTTGATTTTAAACGAGTCAATAATCTTGAACCATGAAGATGAATTAAGGCACATGCTAATTGTTTTAATTAATTCTGTCCGTTATAATGATTAAATGAAAATTTTTTAGTTACTAAAGAAAAAATTATCTTTGCATGGATCTATTTCATGTGAAGAACCCATGCAGCTAAATATTATATTATTGCATTTCGATGTAGAAATGTGTTTAGTTAGGTTAAACCTACTAGATCTATAATTATATCCATTTAAAGTCAATATAATGTTACAATAAAAAACTAGAATTCTAAATTAACATTTTACTAGATCTACCAAAACTCATTTTTACCAACCCTGATCAAACTCTTAAAGACATTTCTGCCATATGGTTTTCTAGTTGAACTCAGTCAGCACTGAAGTAAAGGTAATTAACAAAGGTAGTTGCTTCCTTAACATAATCACTTTGTGCTTTAGAAGCTGTGCATCCAGCATCATGGTGTAATTGAACTCAGCAAATATTTCTCTTTTTGCAGCTGTGTGGTTCAACAGTTGTTAGAGTGGGAGAGCCACATATAGCATATCACGTTATGGATTGGTACTTAGTGGATTTAAAAATTGTTAAAAAGTTATGAGTTTCCAAGAACCATTTGGTGTCATCTTTAGTAGCTTAGTAGTGTCTTTATTAAAATTGGGAGAAATTTGAAAGGAATGCATTCAGTGAAAATAATACAAGGACTATGGAAGCAATTGCTGAGATATGGGCACAACAAAGGTAATAGAAGGGGTCCAGGAGCACAAGGATTCTAAGAGGAGAGCTTCTAAATTATAATCACATCCAAGGTACAGAATTCTTGCAACTAATGGTCAAACAAGACTTTGTTGCTCCGGCATTTCACATTAAAGGATATCCTGCTATGCTACTACTAAGTTATATAAAATATCACTCTTTATAACACTTTGGCTTCAACTTTTTGGTCCCTCATTGTGATGTTGCTGTCCATTTTAAGAGGCCTCCACATCCTGAATAACCTGCATGTTGCTTGCTCCTAACTGTATATCTCAATTTGATGTTCCTATGTTGTCCAATTTTCATCTGTATGCTTCTTAGTTCTGTTTTCATCTGCATCTAGATGAACTCTCAAAGTTTCTATGGTTGAACTTGCCGAACTGTTTCTAGACCATGCCTCCATTGTTTGGCAACTTTCTGCCTACTCTTGCTCCATGGTTCTTACTGTCTCATTGGCATTATTTCAGATAGGCCTCTCGATTTGATTCATGGTTTGTGCGTTTGAACCTTTGAAGATAGTTTTACCTTCTACCCTGCCAGTATAATGGTTCCTCCATGCAAATGGATCACACAATCTAAAATAATGGCTGTAGTTTGCCCTTAGTCGCCTCAAAAAGGTTGATATTCAAGAACATCGAAGAAAATTTTTGAGCAAATTGGTGCCGCATCCTGGCTGTTAAATAAATGAGTTGTTGCCTTCCCTCCAGTAGGAGCATTAACAAGTTTATCACCACATATAAATACTGATATTTTCATTTTCTAGTTCTTGCCAGGGATACCTGTGGTGAGATGGGTCTGAGATATGAATATGAATCTTCTGACAAAATTAAGTGGTTAACTATAGAAGATACATGTGAGTTGCTAGAACTGGTTTGACTGCCGTTATGTAGTTGAGGGCTTGGCCTTGGATATAAATCAACAGGGGGTAGGCTCTGTGTGGTTGACTCGAAAGGTCAACATATAATTTGTGTTTTGATGTTTACAATTAATATATTCAGAATGATCCTAGTTCTCACAAGTCGAGGGACCCATAAAGAATTCTTGCATTTTTTCATGTCGAAACTGGAATTGTGGAAATGATGACAATCTGGTTGATGTACATCCTGATTGTTTCAGATTTAATGTGGCAATGCTGCAATGCAGCAAGCCCTTCTAACTTTTGTCTTGTACAATACCTTCTGTTTTCTCTGCACCCAAACTGCTAATTTTCTTTCTTTTCATTAGTAGAAACCATTCTTGCCAGCTGCGTTGAGTATCATCCTAATGTATGGATTGGGGAAGAATTGTTTCAAAGTGTTTTTTTAAAAATCTGAACCGTTAACAACAAGGATTTCATCAGGTATTTTTTATCTGTCTTGCATACTTATTCAATATTTTCTTGGTTTACCTGTTATGTATTGTCATAAAGTCAGGCATAAACATAATTGAATGATGACCTTCGATTTATTGACTTGTAAATTGGCAGAGCTGGTGAAGTTAAACTTAGATGTATCTTAAAGAATGATCATCTGTTTTATGGCCTTCACACCAGGTTGACATTGTGTTGGATATCAATGTGTTGTGTTGTTGACTTGCTGGTGTGGTTGAAATTTTCTTCAGGATCTTATTCACCATAGAATTTTGCTTTTTGGAGAACTTGATTCTCTTTACTAAAAATGAAGATGTCAAGTTTGCAGGCTCAGTTTTTGACAATCTTTTCATTTTATTTGAAATTTTCCATTAAGCTGGTATCGTGTCTACTTATGTCCCCACATCCACCAATATATTTGTTGAATGAGTTTTTGTTCTTTACATGGCTCTTCCAATAGATGGATTGGATATCACGGTTGATAGCATGTTGGTATTTTCAAACAGCTGAATGTTTACCTTTTGACTGTTTGCAGGAGTGAGTGGGCACTAAATGGTACTCAGGAAGCTGGAAGCTCAACCCCGGCAATGCCGCACATAGGAGGCCTGTTTTCTACTAATCCAGATGTACAGTCAGTCTGGTCATTCAATCAAAAGGAGACGATATGAACACTACAGAATCAATGTCACCAAAGGCAAGCACCCTTGCCTCTTTTGAGCAGAGTTCAGGAACTAGTTGCACTGTATCCTTCTTAATGCGAATGATATGTTTCATTGGCATGAATAGATGGCATGCATGCATTCATGCATTCCTACAGGGGAAGCTCAAATATATGCTTTAGAATGAAATCCTATCATGCATGCTCGTCAATTTACTTCTTTTACCGATCCTGATGAAAGTGGGGTGTCTTGGAGGGGAAAGTATGTCCTCAGCATTGAGTCGTACTGGTTATTGGTAGGCCGCCGGTAGAAGCTTGCAAGTGTTTGCAAAAGTGTGTTTATTTCACGGGAAATACTTTGGGCACCACGCCTGCATGATTGGCGCGCGTGTGGGCTGGAAGGGGGAAAAAAAAAAAAAATGTTTTGAGATGCCGGACTCTGGCTCCACCAATCACTACGTACGGTGCAATAAAAATTTTATTTATTTTATAAATTCTAGAGAGCAGCTCGGCACGCGCTCAGCAATATGTTCATCGGAAACCTTTGTACTTCGACTCCAGAACCTAAAACTTGGTGTCATAATTTCATGATACGTCTAGGGAGGCTGGCGTTTGTGCATGTGGAGTGTTTTCCATAGAATGATATGCCTACCGCTTTCATTGCGTCAACATTCGCCCAAATTTTTTAAAAGGGCAACGTTTAGGGGGAAAATTCTGGCCTTATCATTGTTTTGAATAAGAGTGGCGGAGTCTGGAAATACGGGTTTGCTCTTTAATCTCTCTAGTTCAAGATTTACAATTTTTTCCCCCATTGGAAATTAGCTATTTTAGACTGGAATCATGGTCTTGCTGCTGCCTCAAGCAACGCCAACGGTTGCTAGGGACATACTCAATACGGCTAAAGTTTGCTCATCCATTAATACATCCACGGTATGAAAAGATATATGCTGCCACGAACAACCATGATTGGAAACTTGGTTGTGGTCTTGAGATATCTTTCAGCCACAGGCTGGTGGTCCACTGTAACTGCCTTTGCTAGTAACCAGGTTCTTGCCGTGCTGCGACGGTGTGCTTATGATGGTGAAATCCCCATTCAAGAGGGTTGGGTGGCGTCAAGGCTATGTATTGTGTCTGCCTTGTGATCAATTAATTTATCTTACTATTCTACCAGAAAATTAATTTTATCTTACCATTTGTGGCAAACAGTTGATTATGTCTTGCTTCTTCCGCATCGACTCATCCAGCGGACGATAGAGATGAAGTCCAATAGAGTAGTTGGCCACGACGGGAGGGAGGAAATCGATGATTTAAACAAGCTGGCGACATAGATCAGACGGTGGATATCTCTCTTAAGAATAGAATAACGTCGGATGGAGACAAAATCCACGCGACCGGTAAAAGGCGACCGCGTCGCCGTGGGCCAAACCCAACAGCCAGCCTCACCTCGGCATCATTAGTGGCGGGTCCCACTTAAGAACCATGGCGTGTGTTCGGGCCGAGAATGGGACTCATCCGTTCCACACCTTCTTTAACAAGAATTAATGGATTTTTTTTCCCTGCCTGATTTGCTCTCTTGTCGCAAGGTTAAGTAATCAAAGGAAGGGAGGGGGCGGCTCTCGTGACCCCTGTTCCATGTCCCACTTCCATTCTCTCTCTTTTGGTTCTTCGAGATCTTTGATCCAAATCATTATAGTTAGTATAGAGATAAAAAGGTGAGATGTGCCCGTTGAGGCTGGTGCTGATCTTTCTCTCGGCGACGCTGGCCGGGTTCTTCGTTTTGAGAGGCCTCAAGTCCCAGCCGGAAGACCACCATGAGGACCCAGAGCTTGCCCCCAAAGAAGCCGTCCCTCTTTCTACCAAGGTAGAAGCCAAAGAAACGAGGATTTCTTGCTTTCATTCGGAGAGTTTTTTATAGGATTTCTGATTATGTGAATAAAAAAATATATCCTCCCTTCTTTTTCGTTTTTTCTTGGTCTAATTAGGATGTGGATTTTGTTTCTTTGTTTTTTGGGCTGATTACGGTAATGATGATAAAATTAGGTTCGGGCAGCGATCTGCACGGGATTCTGGACTTGCGTGGATATGGCGAGCGGGCGCTGCTTGTGGAGGGCCTTCATCTCCCCAACTTCTGCTCCTGAAAAGAAGCAGAGCTGATCCTTGTGGGAAGATGCTCTCCGTTCCCCCTTCCATCTGTCGTAATAATTATATAGATATTCATCCTTAACCAACAATTTCAGCAAAGTATACATCATCAGCATGTAATGTATACCCTTTGTGCCTAAAAGCATATGAATCGCATCGAGAAGTCTCTCTTTTTTTTAATTTTTTTCTGAAAAAAAAAAAAAGCTTGCAAGAAGTTTGGATTATCTTTCCCCCAGTTTCAGAAATTTCTCTCCATATCCACCTCTACAATCTCCGGCTTGCTTGGTGGCATCAATCTTTCAAATATCCGTGCACGCATATTATATTGGTGAATAATACTTGCAAGGAAAAATTGTTTTGTTAAAAAAAATCTTTAAGTCTTATTACAATAAATTTTTTTAACAACACGATCAGTTAAGTCTTATTATAATAAATTAATAATGCACCCCACTAAAAAAGTCTTATTATAATCTCGTGGGCTCTCTGTTATTTTAATTTTAGCTATGGTGATACAGTCAGCCTACATTATCCTTATTGCATATACGTTAGACTTGTTCTTGAATGCCAGGAGTTGGCTAACATGGAACCATTCTTTAAAGATGATATAAGAATGTGAATGGCACGGACACGGACACAACCTGGCTTAGGAGCAAGAGAGCAAATGCTTGGCCACAGTTTTGGTTTGATAAAATTATAGATGAAGCATGTATAAACTGCAGCTGCATCTTTGAAAGGAATTTGAGCAGCGTGCTGCTACTTAAGCTGCGAGAAGAATGAATTAGTTAATTTGTAGGAAAAGAATGGATATTATGACAACAATAGCGAGTATGGAGGAGAATTTTCTTGAGGTCTCTTGGAAAGAACTACCATTCAAGATGTCTAGGGTGGATGCTTTCACATTTGCATGTTTGTGTATGCGACCACATATGTCTTGCTCAGGAAATTGGCTGTTAATTGTAGAGCAAAAAAAAAAAAAATTTTTTTTTTTTTCGCGCGATGCGTAACCTGACCGTTAACTAGTGTGGAGTCATGTCTTCAATTATCCTTTCTGGCCGAAGATGCGCAAAGAACTACACAAACATCATGGATTGACTCTAGTTTCCAAGTATGTTGGGTACTAAACTAAGAGTACGTGAAAGCACATTTGTAATCTTAATTACATGATCCAAGCTGCTCCCTTATTTGATGGCCTTTATCCGAGTCTATCTCTGTCATAGCCGCTCGATGGAGATTTTGATTTGATCGAATTAGATCCACTTCATCATCATCCACCATCGTGTATTTTCTGTTATCCTCTTCAGCCTGATGATTCGACTCGTTTCTGCTATGTAGACTGAGGAATAATCAGTAAAGAAGGACGTATAAATTTAAGATTCCCCACGTAAATGGGATGTTGCCTCCCATTTTTATATAACTATTTTAACCGACTCATAAAGCAGAGGACAATCTTACAAAGTTCAGAGACAGATGAATCTTATCCTTCAAGCATCTTCGTCATCAGATCACAAACCTTGGAGTCATGATGGCCATGAACGAGCTTTTCCAGATCAACGCTACTTCAACGTTCTTAGAAAATAATATAATAGTAGTGTAATATATTGCAGAGTCCCATTCCCAAGGCCAAATCCATAAAAATACCAGCAACAGTTATTTTCACACACACATTTTGATATTGAAGTGAGTTCACAAAATTAACATTCATGAAACTTAAGAAACTAGAAAATACAACATAGAGATAAAGATAACAGGCAAGCAGCCACAGTTCGCAGAAATTACTTGAGCAAAAATAAAGAAAAATGCCAATCACTTAACTTTGCAACTGCTGCTGCTGCTGCCTACAATCGCCTTGCCACGCCCAAACAATGTCCTTGAGAGCCGGTCTTATGCTCTCTTTCAACAACTTTTGATACTCCAGAGTATCCCCATTTGACTTCTTCATTTCCACCAAATGAAATGAAGGAGTGACCTCAAAAATCTCAGCATCCATGCCGAGGACCCCCTTCCTCCCTTCCTGCGAACCTTCCATCCTTAACAACCCATTATGCTTTTTCTTCACTCGTAACTTCAAACACCTGGCAACATCCTCCAGCTTTGAGATGATGGCTGTTGCAGGATGCCAAGCAGTGAACCTTGCTTCTTTGCTGTGGTCTCTTTCTTCAAACAAGCCTGAAAGATCAAGACCAGATGAAAGAGAGATGATATCAAAGCATTCAAGTTTGTCACCTTAACTGCTTCTTGCTTTCCCACGACAAATTGTTGTTATCAGAGGAACTAAACACTGCAGCGACATCTGTGGGAATATTTTCTTTTGTTTGTGCTTCATTTTTCATCGGTTTACCATCGAAACCCTTTCTGAATCAAGGATTCTCCATGATTTTGGTGATTGATATCCTGGTAATCGGATTCGGGTCTATTATCTTATATAGCAGCTTTCGAACATCAGAAGAGAACCAAGTGGGGCATTTAAATTCGCCCTTTCCAATCTTCCTGTACATCTCCATCAGATTTGAATCATGGAAAGGAAGATAACCAGCCACAAGCACAAACAAAATCACCCCACAGGACCAGATATCAGCTTTTGCCCCATCATATCCTTTTCTGTTGATCACCTCAGGAGCAACATAATCCGGAGTCCCACAAGCAGCGTGGAGTAAGCCATCCTGCCTCTTAGACTCAGCAAGGGCACTCAACCCAAAATCTGAGACTTTTAAACTGCCATTTTCATCCAACAGCACATTTTCAAGCTTCAGATCACGATGGTATACGCCTGTGCTGTGGCAATAGTCCACAGCACTGATAAGCTGTTGGAAGCATTTTCGTGCAATATCCTCCTTGAGCTTGCCTCTGGCAACCTTGTTAAAAAGCTCACCACCTTTAACATACTCCATGACAAAGTAAATCTTGGTCTTGCTTGCCATGACCTCATAAAGCTGCACAATATTTGGATGTCTCACCAATTTCATTACTGAGATCTCTCTTTTGATCTGATCTACAAGTCCTACCCTAAGGACCTTCTCTTTGTCGAAAATCTTTATAGCAACACTCTGGCCAGTCTTAAGATTCCTAGCATAGTGCACCTTCGCAATGGTTCCTTGTCCTAGTAATCTCCCCAACTCAAACCTTCGCATCAAAACATTCCCTCTATTTTCCATTCCTTATTATTGCATCTTCAGAAAATAAATGCTACACTATCCTGCTGTTACAAAATGTATACTGTTTACAAGACTAACAGCAGAAGAATTCAACCATCGTCACCAAGTTCATGAACCAGTGCAAAGGCTTTATAATTCTCTTAGCTCCATTCTGCACTAGCAGACGGAGCACAAACTGGATTTGTGTGTGCTGTCTGATCTCATACAGACTGACCAATGGTAGCTCAAAGGGAGCTACAATCTCATTTAACTCAGACGAGGAAACCTTGGCGTTCAAACACATCTTTCAGCATTCCCAGATATCGTCTCCCGTAATTGGCTGGAGATTTCAGAAAAAAAAGACAAATCAAAGATAAAGCTTCTGTATAAGTTTAGGTAAATACATAACAACTAATCTAGGATTAGACTTGTGAACTAATGTTCAGAAAGAGAAAATAATGAAAGAACGAAAGATCTGAGATGTTTGGAAAAAGAAAGATTAACAACCTCAAATCATGCAACTACCAAAGATGGTTCATCAGATGCATGCATGCCTACATCCATAAACATGTATAAATGTGTATATATACATACATGCCTATACTCATACATTTTATACACACACACATACGTATGTACACATATACATGTGTATATATATATGTGTGTGTGTGTAAATTTTGTAACAACCAACGATCGCACCAAAAAGGTTAGCCTTGACGTGTTATTTAGGCCCCTTAGTTCTATATAAGTACTCAACATCTATCCAATAGATAGTCGACATGGAACTAAACACATGACTGCATGGGTCCTAACACACTTGACCTATTTAAGCCATGTGTTCTTGCTGGGCTAAGATCCAGATCCAATCAAATCTAGTTATAATCATCACGATCGGCCATGGCAGCTCCAAAATGGCACATGTTACAGTATCCTTTAGTCCATAGGGGCCATGAGCCACATCCACTCTAAAACCATTGGTAATGCCCAAGACCTCACCCATAAAGACATCCAAGATCCCATACGCAAGGACCGAGGACCTCAGACATAAAAGCAAGAGAAGGTGCAATTTGGATTCCTTGGCCTTGTGTAAGTACCTAAGATCTATCCAGTACAGTCATTTGTACATGCATACATACGTACATGCATACATATGCATGCATACATGTATATACAACATAGATGCAGACATACTTGTCTTTGGCAATAAGAAACAAATTAGATAACTTGTTATGAGGCACATAAGCAAACCTGATTCTGTTAATACCGAAACATGATTAATTTCTTACAACAAACTAGACATCCAGAGCCTCATCCTAGTGAAATCAAATATCAATTTAAGGAAAACAATAGACGTAAAGCACGCTTTGAATTTAAAAGATAAAAACGTTTTCAGCAGAAAACTTTTCAAAATCGAGCAAGGAATTGTCCAGCTGACGAACAAAAAGACAACAAAATTCAAGATCTCATTATCCAGTACAGTGAGCAGCCAATGGTGCAAATGTATTATCACAAAGCAGGGATTGCAGCAGAAACCAAAAGAAATTAGTCCCCTTTCATTCTTTTTATCAAATACATGATGGGTTCCCATCTTTATGTTAAAAAAAAAAAAAAATCTCAACTTTATGTTAAAATGAAATATCGTAGCATTATTAACACGAAAAGAATGCAATAAACCAGTCAATTCAGACAGTTTTATATCAAGCAAAATTTAAGATTTGGGACGAAAGAAACAAAGAGCAAAAGATGAAACCTTTCAACGTCAAATCTTATAAGAAAAACCAATTCTTCTCTAATAAAAAAAAAAATTCAGAACCAGCCAGAAAAAAAAGGAATCGCACATCTAACAACCAAAAAATTAAGGGAAACATGGAACCCAAATGAAATTTGCCTTCCAAATGCACAAGAACGCCACCAAACCCGAAATCTCGAACTATCCGATGCGATCCAAACCTCAACCTCCAACGGATGGGTCGTGTAATAACGGGAGGAGAGGACTGGGGATCGAAATCGAGATCAGGGATGGAAGCGGTGGGAGGAGGAGAAAACCCTATCCCCGGCTCTCGTTTTATGCTTCGCCTCTTGATGCCCTTTCTACGGCGTTCGAAACTGCCGCTATTGTCGAGGTTCCAACGTCCAAAATCACCGCTGCTTCTTCTCGAAATTACCGTGAGAGGGAGGAAGGGACTGGGCTTTTAGACGCGCTTCTAGATGCCCTACGAGGCTATAAGCCAGATATTTGTTAAAAAATAATTTTTTTAAAAAAAAGCTACGGTTTGAATAATTAGATCCAAAATCCCAAATAAACATTGGATTCGAACCTTTATAACTACCTAAATAAGGCTAAATTTTTCTTTCTATGAAATTGCGGTAGATTCATTGTAATAATTTTCTGGATATGCATAAAGATGTACCAGGCTGGGCCTCCTAGACGGTTACAATGATTCAACCCATAAATTCTATGGAATTTTGTATTTAGCCATCCAAATAAATCTTAAATAAATATAATTTTTATAAAGATAGATCAGTTTGGTATTACTTAGAAGGTTAATGATGTGGGACGATGTAGACCTAAAGAAAACAAGTATTCAAATTTATTAATAATTAATAGATAGCTCATAAATCAAAATAAACTAAGAAGATGATTATGCTAAAATTGAAAAAAAAGTCCATTGATATGCATGTACGTTGAACAGCTCCTAAATCTAAATTTAAACCGTAGATGATGGAGAAACCATCCATGATTAGAGCATCATATCACGATTAAGACTTCAAATCTAATTAATAAAGAAATAAAAATTTTAATTTTCTATAATAATGATCTACTCAGAAATATATTTAGAAGTAAAAGATCTCACAAATACATTGATTAAGATTTCTAGATGAGAGAGAAATCATGTTAGATATGTATGCCCTAGAAGCCAGAATTGGCTAACACTTGTAATACACATCTAAGGACAAAATTATAATTTTGACTATAAATAATAAAATGGGTTACTTTCTATCACAGTGTGTATTTGAAAGTATCTGTGATACATCCCTTGAGTTAATTGTAATAATAGTTCATATTTTCAAGAGTTGAAAATTTAAGACATGAATTTTCATTATTAACTTATAAAATGCTTCCGACTATAGGATCATCATGAGGATGGTGATTGATCCGGAAGGTTGTATACGATTGCTTCTTTAGGATAGATGAGTCTTGAGTCTATGGTGTAGATACACCGGAGCGAGAGTACAAGTACTCGTTAGAGAACGAGGGCACTGAGCGTGACCATCTCGAGCAGTTATTAGAAAGTCTACTTTCCATCGATGACTGACTCGAAACTGCAATTATGTATCTAGTTCTTTGACCTGAGATGCATTGGCAGTTCACCTTGAGGGTGTTATAGTTTGACTACATCATAACTCGGTATCCTAGTCATTCAAAATCCTGAGATGTATGTTGGCTATAGCATGTTCATTGTAGAAATTGGATTGCACTAGTAGGGAATCTATCTACCTCGGTAGAAGAGGAGTAGCCCTATGATGATCATGAGAATCAAGTTTATAAGTCCATGGCCAAGGCAGAGTAAAATAATAGAAAGAGTTTCTATTAGGATTTTCATATTGGACTTGAATCAAATGATTAATCATATAATGCATATTATGGTTGGACGAGATTACCTTAACCCTAATCCTGTTGGAACTCAAGATAGAAGAACTTAATCACACAGATAACTGCACCAAAAAGTTTATTTTCAGTTTTGATGGGTTGCCACCATATGCTGCTAGGTGTCATTGATGGATTTTGAGAGTAATTAGAATAATTTAGATGATCAATCATACTAGTTATCTAAATCAGAAAAGTTTTGATCCATCGGAAGATGTTTCGATGATGTCGATGATAGAGATCGCAACATATCTCATTATCATATAGAACTGAACCTAACTAGATCACACAAACAAGGGTTTCGATTTGAATATCATCAATTGGACTAATCCAGCTTAATTGATTTGAATTAGATTTAATTAGGTTCAAGAAAATCATGCTAGCACATGATTGAGCCTAATGTTCTTCTTTAATTATCATTAAAGTTATCTTGACTGAGCCAAATACGTTTGGGCTCACTCAGGAATCTTTACTTGATCTGACTGGAGCTTGTCCAGATCAGAAAAGAGTTGTCTTAATTTATGAGATGAATTTGAGATAATACCTGCCATTTTTCGTCACCTGCTAAATCTTGTTTCGGACATTTGGTCAAACGTTGATCTTTGACACTTAGACATCTACCCATATGTCAAGCCATCATATGAGAGATTTCTTGGACCAGTCCACCTGCTAAAAACCAGATGGATAAGGGGTGCATGCCTAGGGAGGCGTGCGCCCATGGATAAAGCATCTGGAGTCCCATACAGATGGGACTCCAGTTGCTTCGGAATTTCTATCTAAGTAGCGCCAAAGACTTATCTTTGACCAGTCTTGGTGCCATCTAAGAATGATTCAGAGGGGTTCTCATCTGATTGGATTAGATGATGTCATTCCACCAATTAGATTTAGATATGATTGCACAAAAGGCCATGATTGGTTGAGATGATGTGGCACTGCATGGTGCAACAGGATTTATAAAAATCCTATCTGCGCCAAGATCTAAGAAGCTTGACCCATTGCCCATGCCACAAGACTGCCCCTCTCCCTTCTCCATGCCATCTTCAGGTCTTCTCTCTCCTACCCATGCTCAAGAATTTTTGGGCTTTAGTTTGGTGCGATCCAAGTAAGAGAAAGGCGACAGAAAAAGAAAGAAGGCAGCACTTCTGTAAGAGATAACTCACATCTTCGAAAGAAGTTTTGAAGATCTTCAAAATCAAATCTAGATATGATCTTTGAAAAAGTAATAAAGAAGGAGAAGATCTCCAAATCCTATCCGAGTGGATACCGATAGAGGCCAGGCACTTGCGTGGCTAGATCCAGAACCTCAGGTAGACATCAGGATCATCACAAGATAATCAGATTACCCTCAACAAGATAAATTAAATTAGATTTAATTTATTTTTTATTTTATTTTATTTTATTTTATTAGATCAATAATATTAGATATGAAAAGTCTCAGATCTGATCTGAATCCAAGAGAAAAATTTTTGAAATATCTCTCTTGATCTAATCAGATATGAACAAACCTGATCTGAAAAACTAGGTTTTTCCTTCAAATCGAACATCAAGCCACAATTGTTGACAATGCCTCCATTGTCCGAGAACATGGGAATTCGATTTGAGCATGTGAAGAATTGCCTATAATAACAAAAGTAAATTAGCAATCATGATAGGGGAATGGAGATTTGGAAAAATAAAAGATTATGATTGCTGAAAACTGAATCCCATAGATGAATGGATTGCTGCAGGATTTTCGTCCTTCAATCTTCAAGCCTTGAGGGAGATTTCAGAAGTGAGATAGAAGGAAGAAGGAAGAAAGAGAGGAAGAGAAGGAAGAGAGGGAAAGAAGGAGAGAGATTAGACGGTGGAAA
Source organism: Cocos nucifera (assembly GCA_006176705.1). Classification (NCBI taxonomy): domain Eukaryota; kingdom Viridiplantae; phylum Streptophyta; class Magnoliopsida; order Arecales; family Arecaceae; genus Cocos; species Cocos nucifera. The sequence goes on along the minus strand of QRFJ01000003.1, from coordinate 4,009,183 downwards.
GGAAGGAAGAAGAGAGCACATAGGAAGGAAGAAATAGAAACTTTATTCTCAAATCATCTGATGATATACTAGACCTTTTATTTCTCGTTTAAAAGAAAACACTAACAATCTAAATAGAAAGTAGGTGTGATTCCTTTGGATAAGGATGGTGTTTAAATTTGGAGATGGAATGCGCTTTTCCATGAAGACTCAAGGTGGAGTGCATCCTTCAATTTCTATGTACGCGTGAAAATTTCAACTCTCGTGAGGAACTCCCATTTTCATGTATGCTTTAAAGAAGTCGAACATCTAGGCATGGGACTTCAAGATACATCTGGACATGGATCTTCAAGGTGGTTGAAAACTCTTTCAATTGGCTTACTTATATTCCTTCACTTGGTTGACTTGAACTAACATGAATTTAAAACTGAACATAAAACTAAATAATTGACTTAATTATAAATCAAACTTAATTTTTAAAGGACTTGATTTATTATGAAATTCGATAAATTATAGGACTCAAAATAAAAGACTCTATCGATAATCAAGCTATAATGAATCATGATGACTGGTATCCATATTAGTTAATAATAAATTGTATTTTTTGGGTGGTTGTATCTCTTTGTAAGAGCCTCACTTCTTTTGTAATATACGTGGGCATTGATTGAAAACTATGTTGGTGAGTTGCAGGAAATGATTCGGAGAGTGCATGAATTGGGGTGGTTTGTATTTATATCAATTTGGATCGAATAATTAACATGTTGAAGTTTCTATGATCTACAATAACCATGCTCTGATACGAACAACTCATCCATGAAATACCTATGGAAAGTTGAAGAGAGAGTTGACAGTGACATTCATTACCTTGTTGGCACAGGTTCCGTGAACTTAGTTGAATAGGTCAGAAAATGCTTGGGTAATGCATATCTTCGGTAGGAGACTTAAATGGAAAATTTTTCATTATTATATAGTCTGGTCAGAAGGATTTCGACACAAACATGGTAACCCAATGAATGATTATAATAATAAAAATAGTAAGAATGAAAATATAGATAAATTTTTGATAACGTCACCATAGCATTATATAAATCCAATGGTAACATCGGCCATCAATAATTTATCTTAAATTAAACAAAAATGAATTCTCTGGATCTCTAATCAATTTTTTTTTTTGAAAATAGAAATCTACATGAATATTATTATGGAAGGATGATATTTTTAGTCTCATATCGATGGTGAGTCAGAAAAAAATATGACTTATATAAATTAAAATATTTTCTCTCATGTGAGATATCTTTTGAAGGACAAAATCTTGAGATTCTAAATGGCCAAGGTCCGCTGAAATCCAAGATGGTTAGAGCCAAAACGAATAATATCTCATGTATGCAGGTATGAAGGCTAAGCCTACTATCCGACCTCTTGACTGTAATATTGATACTATTTATGGGAATGCCTCCTGCCCACACACACTTCTTGACTGAAAGGCTAATGTTGTGGAGGGATAGCATTTTTAGTCCCATATCAGTTATGAGTCAAGAAAAAGTATGACTTATATGAATTTGAACCTTTTCTTTCATGTCACTTATAAATATTTTTAAGAGAAAATTGATCGAGACACATGAGATCGAATTTTAATATGAATTCAATTTGCCTTGCCTCAAACCCAAACTACAAACTTGGAGACAACCCGGCCCTAGAGCAAGGCACCAAGCTTCAGTATTTTCTTTTTTTTGAAAAAAACTATTTTAAAAATATAATATAAAACTATAATAAATAAAAAAGATTCAACAATAAAATTTATCATATACATTAGAAGATAAAATTTAATTATTACTAAATAGAAGCTCTTATTATTAGCACAGACAATATGTACCTTCATATGATGGACCGAAAACTCTGCATACAAAAACTCTAGCATTAAACATCAGCATTATTAATATTAGCCTCATCCACGCATGATATATATATATATATATATATATATATATATATATATATATTCAACTATTCTAAAAATATAAAATATATAGTAATATAATAAATTTAAAATTTAATCATGAATTATTGGTTAAAATCTTCTACCACTTGTATCTTAAACCATCTAATAAAAAATTACTATATCATTTATTATTGAAAAATGGATAATTGAAAATTTTGAAGGAAAAGATTTATTTTAATCACTAGCTAACAATTTTTGTTGGTTTGAATGAAAAAAAATATTTTTTGAGATTGATATTGATAAACTTTGAAGAAAATTGATATTCATTTGATTGATTCAATACAAATGATTCAATAGGTATACATGTACATTGGCCATGCTACAAAATAGAAAGAAAATCTAAAAATATAGGAAAGATAAGAATGTGATATACATGATAATATAATGCTTGATTATATGCCTCATATGTTTAAAAGGATAAGAAAAGTAAACAATGTCATATACATGGCAAGGTGATGGCTGATTATATCCTTTATATGCCCAATTATCTATTAATACCTAATTATATCTCTTATATGTCCAATTATCCATTAATACTCCTCCTCAAGTTGGAGCATTAAGATCAATAATGTCCAACTTGGATAAGAGATGATGAAACTGGTCCTTTCCAAGTGCCTTAGTAAAGATATCTGTTAGTTGTTGCTTGGTAGGAATGTAGTGAGTCATGAGTTTATTGAATTGAATTCGTTGACGAACAAAATGGCAGTTAATTTTAACATGCTTGGTTTGTTTATAAAAAATTGGATTGAAAGCATTGTGCAGTGCTGCTTGGTTGTCACAATGAAGCTGCATAGGACATGAAAGAAGAGCTCAAAGCTAAAGGAGCTCACTAGTAGCAGTAGACATAGCTCCATATTTGGCTTCAGTGGAAGAACGTGAGACTGTAGTTTAGTTCTTAATTTTTCAAAAAAGAGGAGAATACCCAAGCATGATAAAATAGCCAGTGATGGATAGTTGGGCAACTCGCACAATCAGAGTCATAATATATGAGTAAGGATAATTTACTAAATGCAAGAAGAAATATACCTTGTCTTGGTGTCATTTTGAGATAGCGAAGAACCCACATAGCAGCATCAAGGTCGGGCTGAAGGGGATCATGCATGTATTGACTAAGAACATAGACCGAATAACATAGATTTGGATAAGTAATTGTCAAGTAGATCAGCCTGCCAACTAAGCGCCTGTATAGAGAAGGATTAGCAATCTTTGAACTAGTAGTACTAGAAAAAGAATGATGTTGTTCTATTGAAAATGCACATGACTTAGCTCCCAGCATGCCCCTCTTAGAGAGGATGTCAAGAGCATATTTTCTTTGACTGAGCACAAAGCCTTCCGACGATCTGGCAACTTTAATTCTCAAAAAATATTTTAATGGGCCTAGATCTTTGATATGAAACTGTGATTGCAGATAAGTCTTAATAGAAGAGATGCATGAAGGAACTAGATCTAGGATTTCACGGATAGATCTTGAAATTTTTTCAAGATCATACAGCAAAAGATTTAAATAAATTAAATATTTATTTAAATAAATATATAAATACCTAGATCTCAGATCTATTATATGATCAAGGTATGATATTAAATTAGAAATTAAAATCAAACAAGAAAGAAAAGGTTGATCAAATCAACCTAGATCTATACTACATCAAATGCAAGTATGAAGTTAATAGATCAGATCTATTACCTGAGTAAGTTAGATATTCTAACTTATTGATCTAGGCTTGAGGATGAAGTCATGAGCCGCACATGCATCCAACCTCTAGGAGTCGTCCATACGAGCCCACGAACACAATCAGAGATTCTGATGCAGGAAATCAGCACAGTATGCTAGCACTGTGCTGATCTCTCTTCGACGGTTGATCTGATGCTTTCTTCTTTGAAACTTGGATACTCTAAAATATTTGAAGAAAAGAGAAAGATTTGTGATGCTGAGATGCCTTTTAAAAACTCTCAAAAAGGAAGGAAGAGATCTGGAACAAAAACCCTAGAAGAAGACTCTCTTCTTCTTCTTTATTCTTTTTCTAGACATCCTAATTTGTGTTTTTAATTTCTCTATGATCCAGTTGAATTTTTCTCTGATTTTTCTACACCAAAGAGGCCTCTTAAATGTTTGCAATCTATAAAAGTTTTAGTCAAAAATTCTCTTTAAATAAAGAGATATGTAGAGTCCAAGTTAGGTCAAAAATCTAGACTAGGAAGAACCAAATAAGAAAAGTTGTTGGGGTGCCCAACTCTTGGGCGCCCCCACCTTTTTTTCTGCCATGGACTAGCAAAGGGGGTGCACAAAAATATCCTCTTTTATCATAAAAATCAAAAAAAATAAGGATGGGTCAGCACACTTATGGGAAGAGTTTTGGTTGACAAGGATTCTATCTCATAGAATCCTTAAGCAAAATTAATTCCCCTTTTGACTTGGTCTTCCAACAAACTTTCATATGAGCAAAAAAAAAGAGAAGGAAGGCATGAGAAACCTTGGGCATGGAGATTATTCACGTAAAAAATATAAAGAGAAAAGGATGGAGCGTGAGGATTAGGTGGTGCAAGGAATAGAGAGTCCTAGTCATACTAGGACTCCTATTTTGATTTGATCAAACAAGATCTTTTAACTAAATAAAAATAAGAGTAAACCAATCCAATTAAATAAGATCCTAATTTATTTAAAAACTTAATTAAATTAAATTAAAGTAAATTAAATTTTAATTTAATTTTTTAATCAAATTAGAAAATTAGATTGACCCGAGTCCTAGTTAGACTAGGACTAGTTCTTCCTTGCATTTGACTTATTTAATAAGCCAATTGAATTTGATCCAATCAAGTCCAAACCAAATCTAATTAAATTATATTTAATTAGATTTAATCTCAGCCTTCTAGCATAATCAAATTAGGTCAATTAGCAATCGAATTGCTAATTGATCCTCCTACAATACTTGCACTAGGTTAAACATCAATCGTATTGATTGTTTAACCCTAAAACGATTCTAAATCATTGATCAACCATTCGATCGGATCGTAAACTCTAATATGTGTGACCTCATAGATTCAAATCTAAGTCAGTAGCATAGAAATAAATTTTTATACTAATTGAAGTGATCATCTAGCAATGATATCCGACGATCAGATAGGTCGAAAGATATAGAACACCATCCTTAGAATCCATGCGAATATAGTTTTCATATAATTCATCTCCTTGACCATAATGCTCGTAGGACACCTCAGAGTTCAACTATTAATTTTGATCAGATTGTCCACATTGTATTTTAAAATATCAAATTCATATGATGAATTACCCTGGCCAAGATTTTGCTATATTGAAATATAGTGATACATTCTTCTCCAACTCTTGGAATGGTTAATTCCATCTTGATCATACTCCAACTTTGCAAGTATTTGACTATGCCCAGAAGCCTTCCATTGCTGAATTAGAAATTCAGTTAGTCCGGTACCAAAGCATAGTGAGTTGCTTGTAAGTCACTGAGATGATCTCATGTCTAAAGGATACTTATATCTATATCCCATTAGAGACATTTTCGACAGCAGAATGCTCTGAAGTTGGTCACGTTCAATGACGATGTATCCATACATCTCATCTGTATGCCATACCAGTATCTCCACACTCTTTAATTAAGAGGACAACCAATCTATTTGGTATATAGCGATCTATGCTCGATAGATGCTGTCATCCTAATTAACAACCTATCATTTGGTCGTGAACAAATTTAAGGACTAATCGATTAATTCTTTTTTTATCAAAACTAAATAATCCTAAGGACTTCATCACAACAATGAAGTTCATTAGAAGATATAAATTTATGATGAAAAAAATGTTAAAATACTTTTATTAATTAATAAATTAATTATAATATCTCAACCATCAATAGGCCGACGATTGACTTTGAAACATAATTCCTAACAATGCGAATGTGATCATTTTCGATAAGAATGATATTATCTACAGATTAAGATAAGGACTATTCTCTCACCTTGAGCATGAATGAACACCTTGAGCATGAATGAACAAGGAATAATCAGTCTTGGACTATTTAAAATCGAATTGGACAATGGAAGAGGTGAACTTTTCAAATCAATTACGTGATGCTTGTTTGAGTCCATACAAAGACTTATTCAATTTGCAAACTCGTGTATCACTTGAGCATGTAAAGCCTTGAGAAATATGCATGAAAATCTTTTCATGCAAATCACCGTGCAAGAAGGCATTATTGACGTCCAATTGGAGCAATTCCCATTTATGTATAGTTATTACTGCCAACAAATAGCGCACAGTGACCAATTTGGCTACGGGTGTAAATGTCTTGTGGTAGTCAAGACCTTCAACTTGGGTATAATGAAGGGAAATCCTAATTTTCCGGTCCAGGTTCGTTCAGATCTGATCAGATCAAAAGATATATTTCAAAAAAATTTTTCTTGATCCCAATCAGATCTTAATATATTTCAGATCTGATTCTTATTATTTTAATAAAATAAAATTAAAAGATAAATTAAATCAAATTTAATTTACCTGATCTGGGTAATCCTATTATCCTGTTGATGATCCTGTTTGCAGTGGAAGGTTCTAGATCTTAGCCACGCAAGCGCCTAGCCTCTACCGATATCCACTCGGGTTGGATCTGGAGATCCTCTTCTTTTCTATCATGCCTCCAAAAATCAGATCTAGATCTAATCTGAAGGATCTTCAAAACTCTTTTTGAAGATGAGCAGTCGTCCTTTACAGCAGCGCAGCCTTCTTACTTTTGATCGCCTTTCTTTGATCTGAATTGCACCAACCAAGGTCCAAAACTCCTTTTGGACGTGGAGAGCAAGGGGAGAAGGTGGTTTGGCATGGAGAGGGAGGGGAGAGGCAGCCTTGGAGCGTGGAGAAACTATGATCTCATCATGTATATTATCTGAGTTGGGTACAGGCTCTTATTTATAGACTAGCTGTGATCCAACTCCTCTTCTTCCCAACCAATCACAACCCTTTATGAAATCAGATCTAAATCTGATTGGTGGAAATAGAGTCCCCTGGATTCCTCCTTAGAGGATGCCTAAGACCAGTCAAAGTTGGTTCTTAGAAGAACTCTAATTGGAATCCAAAAAGGAAGATGGAGTCCTTGTCCAACAAGGACTCCTAGGCGCCTCCAACTTGGGCACATGCCTAGGGTGGCGTGCGCCCTTCTCCTTAGCCAGGTTCTGGCAGGGGGACAGGCCCCCACCAGCTCTCCAATAGGTGCATGACATGTGGTCAAAAGTCAAAGGGTCAATGGTCAACGTTTGACCAGTCAAAGGTAGACTTTTGACCAAAGTCAAAGAACAAGAAATGGCAGGTGACCAAAAATGGCAGGTAGTGTCTTACAAATAAGACAACCTTTTCTGACTTGGACAACCTCCTGTCAGACCATATGAAGGCCTCTGTTTGAGCACAAACTCCTTTGGCTCAGACAGGACAACTTATTTATGATAGCAAAAGAAGAACGTTAGGTTCAATCGAGTGCTAGCACGATTTTTCTTGAACCTAATTGAATCTCATTCAGATCAATTGAACTAGATCAGTTCAATTGATGATCACCAGATTCAAACCCTTGTTTGTGTGACCCAGTTAGGTTCAGTTCTGTATGGTAATGGGATATGTCATGATCTCTATCATCGACATCATCGAAACTCCTTTCGATGGATCAGAACTCTTCTGATTCGAACAGCTAGAATGATCGATCATCTAAATCATTCTAATTGCTCCCAAAATCCACCAGTGACACCTAGCAGTATATGGTGGCAACCCATCAGAGCTGAATGCGAACCTCTTGGTGCAGCTACCTGTGTGATTCAGTTCTTCTATCTTGAGCCCCGATCAGATTAGGGTTTAGGTGAACTCGTCAAACCCTAGTCTCTGTCATATGATGTAATCATTCGATTCGAGTCCAATGTGAAAATCTAAATAGAAACTCTTTCTATTATTTCACTCTGCCATGGCCATGGGCTTCTGGACTTGATTCTTATGATTATCATAGGGCTGCTCCTCTACCACCGAGGTAGATAGATTCCATCTTGATGCCATCCAGTTCCTACAATGAACATGCTATAGCCAACATACACCTCAGGGTTCCATATGGCTAGGAGATCGAGTAATGGTGTAGTCAAACTATAACACCCTCAAGGTGAACTGCTGATGCACCTCAGGTCAAAGAACCAGACACACTACTGCAGCATCGAGTCAGTCATTGACGAGAAGGTAGACTCCCTAATGACTACTCGAGGTGGTCACGCTCAGTGCCCTCATTCTCTAATGAGTACCTATACTCTCACTCCGATGTCTCCACACCATAGACTCAAGACTCATCTACTAAAGAGAAGCGATTGTACACCAACCTTTCGGATCAATCACCATCCTCGTGATGATCCTATGGTCGGGAGCAATTTATGAGTTAATAATGATTATTCATGTCTTAAATTTTCAACTCTTGAAAATATGAATTATCATTACCATTAACTCAAAGGATGTATCACAGACACTAAATACACATATGTGATAGAAAATAATCCATTTATTGATTTTAGTCAAAATTACAATTTTGCCCCTAGAAGTGTATTACAAGTGTCAGCCAATTCTGGCTTCTAGGGACACATATATCTAACAATCTTCCACTTGTCCTAAAGCCAATTGGCTACAAGTCTAAGTCCCATCTTCTCAAGGTGGGCTTCGAACTTCTTGTTGGCCCAACGGCTTTGTAAGTGGGTCTGCCACATTATCTATGGAGTTGACTCTCTTGACTTTGACGTAACTCTTTTCGAGATAATCGTGGATGGGGTGGTATCACCGTTTGCTTGAAACTCTTCCAGCTGACAGTACCACCATTGCACACAAACAGTCTGGCAGATGTCGACTTTCGATCATCTATATCAGACATGAAATCTGAGTCTGTGTATCCCTGGACTTGGAGTTCTCCATTACCAAAGACCAGCATCATATCCTTAGTTCTTCTCAAGTACTTAAGGATACATTTCACAGAAGTCCAGTGTTCTTCACCTGGATTTGACTGATATCTGCTTGTGACACTCACAGCATGGGCTATATCAGGTCGTGTACATAGCATGGCATACATGAGGCTCCCTATTGCAGAAGCATAAGGGATCTTGCTCATGCGTTCTATTTCCTCAGGTGTGCTGGGGCACATCTTCTTGGAAAGATGAATACCATGTCTGAAGGGTATTAATCCCCTCTTAGAGTTTTCCATACTAAACCTCTTTAGTACTTCCTCTATGTACATCTTCTGTGAAAGTCCTAGCATCCTATTCGGTCTATCCCTATAGACCTTAATTCCTAGAATAAAGGATGCTTCACCTAGGTCTTTCATGGAGAATTCCTTGGACAACCACATCTTGACTGATGTCAACATGGGAATATCATTTCCCAATAAGGAGGATGTCATCCACGTACAATACGAGGAAGACAACAGCGCTCCCACTGACCCTTTTGAAAACACATGGTTCCTCTTCATTTTTGATGAAACCAAACTTTTTGATCACATCATTGAAACGAGTGTTCCAGCTCCGAGATGCTTGCTTAAGTCCATATATGGACCTTTGCAGCTTGCAAACCTTGTGATCAGTATCACTGGATGTGAAACCTAGCGGCTGTTCCATATAGATATCTTCCTCAAGATATCCATTTAGGAATGCCGTTTTCACGTCCATTTGCCATATTTCATAATCGAAATAGGCTGCAACAGCAAGCAATGTGCGGATGGATTTTAGCATAGCTACTGGGAAAAGGTATCCTGATAGTCAATGCCTTCGCGTTGACTATAACCTTTTGCCACTAGTCTAGCCTTGAATGTCTCCACATTTTCCATCTGCACCAATCTTTCTCTTGAAGATCCATTTACATCCAATAGGTACTATACCTTCTGGTGGATCTACCAAGGTCCAGACTTGGTTTGAGTGCATCGAGTCAATTTCTGACTGCATTGCCTTTAGCCATTTCTCGGAGTCGATATCTGATATCGCCTCATTGTAGGTTTTGGGATCATCTCCATGAGCACCATTACCTACGAGGAACTATTTTCTCTACATCCTCTGAAATAATACCTAAGTATCTTTCAGGGGGACGGGAAAACTCTTTTCGATCTACGAGGTGGAGGAGGTAGTGTTCTTATTGGCTCAACCTGATTTGGTTCCAATTGGTCCTTAGCTCGTTCCACTTGTGAGACTTTCTCATCAAGCTTGATCTATTTTCCAATGCCGCTATCTTGAATAAACTATTTTTCAAGAAATATGGCATGTCGACTCACAATCACATTGTGGTCTTCTGGAATGTAGAAATAGTATCCTAATGACTCTTTAGGATATCCTATGAATCGAGCTCTAAAGGACCTAAACTCTAACTTGTCCGCTTGTTGTCTTTTGACATGAGCCGGACAACCCCAAATTCTGAGATGACTCAGACTTGGTTTCTTACCGTGCCATATCTCATACGGTGTGGTAGGAACGATTTTAGAGAAAACCCTATTCAGTAGATAAGATTGAAGTTAACAATGAGTGTCCCCAAAGAAAATCAGGGAGGTCTGTGAAGCTCATCATGGATCGAACCATATCCAATAGAGTCCGATTTCTCCGTTCTGAAATCTCGTTGAGTTGAGGTGTTCCTGGTGGAGTCCATTGAGAGACTATGCCATTTATCCTTGAGATAGTCTAGGAATTTTCTGCTAAGGTATTCACCTCCTCGATCTGATCGAAGAACCTTAATGGATTTTTCTGTTTGTTTTTCTACTTCATGTCTGAATTCTTTGAACTTTTCAAAGACTTCAGACTTGTGTCTCATAAGATACACATACCCATACCTAGATAGATCATCGGTAAAGGTAATGAAGTAGACAAAATTGTCTCTAACTGATACATCAAATGGGCCACACACATTTGTATGTACTAGGGCAAGGAGATCTGTGGCCCTCTCCCCATGTCCTACAAAAGGAAGTTTAGTCATTTTGCCTTGAAGACAGGATTCACAAGTTGGATATGACTCCGAAGTCAATGGACTCAATAGCCCATTTTTCTTCAATTTGTTGATCCTATCTTCTGCTATATGACCTAATCTCAAGTGCCATAGATATCTATCGTTTGGACTATCCCTAGGTCATTTGGCATTCACGTTTTGCTCGATAGTTAGAACAGGTACATCAATATGTAGCTGATAAAGACCATTAATAAGAAAATCATTTGCAATTTTATTTCTTTCATAAAGAATGTTACAATGGTCCTTGAAGTCAACATAACCTTAAAGAAGGTGATCACATAACCTTCTTGTGCTAAGCATGAAACAGAAATCAAATTCCTGCTAGCTGCAGGCACAATAATAACAGTCTTTCAAAACTAAGTCTAAATCAGATGGTAATCGAAGAGGGTATGTTCCCACGGCTACTGCAGCAACTCTTGCTCCATTACCAACGCGTAGGATCATGTCTCCATCCCTCAGCCTCCTGCTATCCTCAAGACCCTGCATAGAAGTGCACAGATGAGCACTAGAACCAGAGTCAAGCACCCAACTGGATGCAGAAGAAACCGTAAGGTTAGACTCAATAACGAGCATACCTCCAGAAGGACCTTCCTTCTTGTTCTTCAGGGTGGCCAGGTAAGTAGGGCAGTTCCGCTTCCAATGGCCGTCGCTGTTGCAATGGAAATACTTTCCTTTGACATCGGCCTTCTTCTTCGGCTCTGCCTTCTTCTTCTTTGATCCTTCCACCTTTTGCTTTTTCACAGACTTCTTTTTTTCTTTCAGAAGACTTTCTTTTGGAAGAAGTCCGTTCCATAGCAAGAACTGAGCCTTTAGAACCTTTCATAGAAAGCTCAGCGGTAACCAGCATATTCATTAACTTCGGCCAAGGAATTTTGAAGTTTATGCATGTGGTAATTCATGATGAATTGCCCATATGCATCAGTCAAGGATTGCAGAATAATATCATTCTGCAGGTCCAAGTCCAACTTCACACCGAGCTTCTCAAGCTCTTCCATGTCCTTGATCATTCATCAGACAGTGATCTTGGACTGACTGCCCATCACGCATCTTAGCCTTAAAAAGTTATTTTGTGACTTGATATTTGGCTGCGCGACTCTGTTCACCAAACATCTCCTGCAGGTGAGCCAACATTTGGCGAGCAGTCCCGATATCTTCATGTTGGCGCTGGAGCTCATCAGACATCGAGCCCAACATGTAATATCTGGCCTTATTATCTTCGTCAATCCATTTTTTCAGAGATGCTCTCTGTTCAACAGATGGACGGGCTGGTAAGGTGGGAGGGTCCTGGTCCAAATACATGGGTTAACTTCTCGAAACCCAAAATAATTTTGTAGTTCCTGAGCCAATCTTTATAATTGGGTCCTGGTCAGTCTATGTGTGTCCAGGATACGTGCCAATGGGTTGGACGCAGACATTTTCCTGTAGAGAGTCAAAGATTCTAGTTAGATACTGTAATTTTGACTTGACCAATTTATTTAGGGATTTTATTTTTAAACAAATTAGCTTCCCACTATTTTCTCGGATCCCTACACTCCCTCTGTAGAGATGCGAAAATCTTCACGATTAATGATTTCTAGTGGGTGGTGCGGTCTCACCAACTGACTCATCACCTCACCTAACAGTTATTGGTGATGGGTTAGCCAATGAGTGAACAACTCTTGTTCAATGATTCTCTAATCATGGTGCACCCAAACTTGGATCTCTAATTCATGAATCTCACCATATCCGAAATATTGATCCACTCCTTAGTTAAGTCAGACCCACCATTTGCATAGACTGGGATTCCTAATTGAGTCTCTCACCGTATCCAAAATATTGAGCCCAACTCATCCTCCAGCCCATAGCATCCAATGCCTAATAGACATGGTTGCATCTTTCCCGGTGCAACTGAGCCACTGTATCCAACCGAGAACAATCAACCCCGGGAAGGGCCCGCACATCTACAATGGTGGAAGACCTCAGACTTAATCTTTTCTTAGGGAGAATTGATTCAGGTCTCATTAAACTAGACTTGGCTTAGTCATAACAATTATGACTAACCTAGTGGCATGGGTTAGCTCGGATTATTGACCACCTCAGATCAGAACTGTGTCAACAGATATGGCCAGGTAAGTGAGACCGGTGGAAGGAATATGCCATTAACTCGTACAAGAACGCATTCAGGTCGAGTAGCTTCCAATTAAAAACCAGTCGGTCGTCTATGCCAAACTTACCTTAGACACCAAATTGTTGAGTCAGAACCAATTGGGTTAGCCTACAATCCAGACTCTAACCTCTGAGCCTAATTAGGTCTTGCTTGATCGTGACTCGATCTTGACCCAGACTTAATCCTATTAGGCTGGTCAATTTAAGCATTGTTGATCCCATCTAACCAACTCTTGATTCGGTTTGATCAACCGCTTAGACCTAATTGAGCTACCCAAGCCCGAACCCAGTATTATGAATATGTCTTAGATCTGAAATTCTCAATTTTAGACCTAATTAATATTCCATAAACTTAATTCTTAATTAAGTAGGGTTCATAAATAAAATATGCACAATAAATCCTAGGGTTTCAGGATCTAGGGTTTTGCAGAAAGTAAGTTTTGGGTTTCTGATTAAGGACGAACACGCAGCACCCCTACACATCATAAGAACACCCCATCGAATGGGAAGAGAGGGCCTTTAAACCCTTTTTCGTTCTTATGACCGGACGGCCAAGAGGAACGCCTTAATCAGGAACATTCAATACTACAAAACAATATCAGATCTATATCATATATCTCATATATAAAGTAGATCTAATCATGGCATATTTTGCATACATCTCATGTATCATAATCATGCATGTTTTCAGATCTAAATTATCTCATAATAATCTAAAAAATTAGATTTAAATTGATCTAATCAAAATAAATTCTAATCTAGACAATTATGTAGAACTATTCTACAACTAGTCTAGACATGCATCAATCATATCTCATATGATATTCAAAAATTAAATAATTTTTATTTGCTATTTTTTAGATGTTATTATAACACTTATAATATCAGAAAAATAGTAAATAAAAAGATCTAAAATATGATTTAATCAGATTAAATCAAAAAAACATGCAAGAACTATTCTATAGAACTATTCTATTCTAGAACTAGTCATGCATATCTTCTAATCTTAGATCCAAATTCATTTAATTTTAATTTTTTTCTGATTTCAGATCTGATCACATCTCATGTGACATCTAAAATCAATTATTTTCTAATTAAAATAAATTTAAAATTAGATCTAAATAATTTAGAACCATGGCTCTGATACCAGTTGAAGGAAAATCCTGATTTTTCGGTCCAGGTTCGTTCAGATCTGATCAGATCAAGAGATATATTTCAAAAAATTTTTCTCTTGATCCCAATCAGATCTTGATATGTTTTAGATCTGATTCTTATTATTTTAATAAAATAAAATTAAAAGATAAATTAAATCAAATTTAATTTACCTGATCTGGGTAATCCTATTACCCTGTTGATGATCCTGTTTGCAGCGGAAGGTTCTGGATCTTAGCCACGCAAGCGCCTGGCCTCTACCGGTATCCACTCGGGTTGGATCTGGAGATCCTCTTCTTCTCTATCACACCTCCAAAAATTAGATCTGGATCTGATCTGGAGGATCTTCAAAACTCCTTTTGAAGATGAGCAGTCGTCCTTTGCAGCAGCGCAGCCTTCTTAGCTTTTGATCGCCTTTCTTTGATCTGAATCGCACCAACCAAGGTCCAAAACTCCTTTTGGACGTGGAGAGAGCAAGGGGAGAAGGTGGTTTGGCATGGAGAAGGGAGGGGAGAGGCAGCCTTGGGGCATGGGGAAACTATGATCTCATCATATATTTATTCTGAGTTGGGCGCAGGGTCTTATTTATAGACTAGCTGTGATCCAACTCCTCTTCTTCCCAACCAATCACAACCCTTTGTGAAATCAGATCTAAATCTGATTGGTGGGAATAGAGTCCCCTGGATTCCTCCTTAGAGGGTGCCTAAGACCAGTCAAAGTTGGTTCTTAGAAGAACTCTAATTGGAATCCAAAAAGGAGATGGAGTCCTTGTCCAACAAGGACTCCTAGGCGCCTCCAACTTGGGCACACGCCTAGGGTGGCGTGCGCCCTTCTCCTTGCCAGGTTCTGGCAGGGGGACAGGCCCCCACCAGCTCTCCAATAGGTGCATGACATGTGGTCAAAAGTCAAAGTGTCAATGGTCAACGTTTGACCAGTCAAAGGTAGACTTTTGACCAAAGTCAA
Source organism: Cocos nucifera (assembly GCA_006176705.1). Classification (NCBI taxonomy): domain Eukaryota; kingdom Viridiplantae; phylum Streptophyta; class Magnoliopsida; order Arecales; family Arecaceae; genus Cocos; species Cocos nucifera. The sequence continues at coordinate 3,993,941 of QRFJ01000003.1, read as the reverse complement.
AGAACAAGAAATTGTAGGTGACCAAAAATGGCAGGTAGTGTCTTACAAATAAGACAACCTTTTCTGACTTGGACAACCTCCAGTCAGACCATATGAAGGCCTCTGATTTGAGCACAAACTCCTTTGGCTCAGACAGGACAACTTATTTATGATAGCAAAAGAAGAACGTTAGGTTCAATCGAGTGCTAGCACGATTTTCCTTGAACCTAATTGAATCTCATTCAGATCAATTGAACTAGATCAGTTCAATTGATGATCACCAGATTCAAACCCTTGTTTGTGTGACCCAGTTAGGTTCAGTTCTGTATGGTAATGGGATATGTCATGATCTCTATCATCGACATCATCGAAACTCCTTTCGATGGATCAGAACTCTTCTGATTCGAACAGCTAGAATGATCGATCATCTAAATCATTCTAATTGCTCCCAAAATCCACCAGTGACACCTAGCAGTATATGGTGGCAACCCATCAGAGCTGAATGCGAACCTCTTGGTGCAGCTACCTGTGTGATTCAGTTCTTCTATCTTGAGCCCCGATCAGATTAGGGTTAAGGTGAACTCGTCAAACCCTAGTCTCTGTCATATGATGTAATCATTCGATTCGAGTCCAATGTGAAAATCTAAATAGAAACTCTTTCTATTATTTCACTCTGCCATGGCCATGGGCTTCAGGACTTGATTCTCATGATTATCATAGGGCTGCTCCTCTACCACCGAGGTAGATAGATTCCATCTTGATGCAATCCAGTTCCTACAATGAACATGCTATAGCCAACATACACCTCAGGGTTCCATATGGCTAGGAGATCGAGTAATGGTGTAGTCAAACTATAACACCCTCAAGGTGAACTGTCGATGCATCTCAGGTCAAAGAACCAGACACACTACTGCAGCATCGAGTCAGTCATTGACGAGAAGGTAGACTCCCTAATGACTACTCGAGGTGGTCACGCTCAGTGCCCTCGTTCTCTAACGAGTATCTGTACTCTCGCTCCGATGTCTCCACACCGTAGACTCAAAACTCATCTACTAAAGAGAAGCGATTGTACACCAACCTTCCGGATCAATCATCATCCTCGTGATGATCCTATGGTCGGGAGCAATTTATGAGTTAACAATGATTATTCATGTCTTAAATTTTCAACTCTTGAAAATATGAATTATCATTACCATTAACTCAAAGGATGTATCACAGACACTAAATACACATATGTGATAGAAAATAACCCATTTATTGCTTTTAGTCAAAATTATAATTTTGCCCTTAGAAGTGTATTACAAGTGTCAGCCAATTCTGACTTCTAGGGCACATATATCTAACATATAATCCTTAGCAATCAGCTATGCCTTATAGCCGGCCTTATACTTTATGCGATACCCTCATTTGGAATCAATGGCTCTTTTCCTAGGCGGTAAATCAATCAAAGTTCATGTCTAATTTTTTTATAATACTGCAATCTCTACTGCCATAGAATCACACCACTTTGAATTTTTAATGGCTTGTGAAAAATATTTTGGCTCATCGGTAGAATTGATGGCCGACAAGAAAACCAGATATTGAGGAAAAAATTTATCATAATAACTAAAATTTGAGAGAGAATGAAGAGTACCTGAAGAAATTATTGGAGCGGTAGACTGTAAGGGATCGACTGAAGGTATCAATTAAAAGACATAATCTTTTAGATGGACTGGTGTTTATCGAATTCAAGTAGATCTAATGAGCTGTGGTTCAGGAATTTGGTCTTACTCAATAGGAGGAGGCCCTGCTGGAAGCATTTTGGATGAATTATTTGAATCTTATAGAAGGTTCAGATGTGGGATTGATAGTAGATATGCATGATGGTGGGTCATCAAGAATGGATAATGGAATGATTGAATTGGTTCTATGGCTATTGTGCACTGACTTTGCTGTGGAAGAAAAGCAATATGGAAAAATATGCTCATGAAACACTATATCTTACGAGACAAAAATATTGTGACTTTCAAGATCATAAACACGATATCCTTTTTGTCCATATGGATAACCAAGAAATATATATCGAATAGCTCTAGAATTAAATTTAGTGCGTAACCTTACATGGTTATGTGTATAACATAAGCAACCAAAAATACGAAGGTGATCATAAGAGGGTGATTGATTAAACAACACCTCATATGGTATTTTATGTTGCAAAACTGGAGTTGGTAAATGATTGATTATATATGCAGCCGTAAGGATACATTCTCCCTAAAATTTTATTGGCAAATTAGCTTGAAATCTAAGTGCTTGTGCCACTTCCAATAAGTGCTTATGTTTACGCTCCACTACTCTATTTTGCTGAGGAATATAAATATAAGACTTTTGATATTCAATGCCTTGAGCCACGTAAAATTTTCTCATAGGTATGGATGTGAACTCACTCCTATTGTCACTACGAATGATTTTAATTTTGGAATCAAACTGTATAGTAACTATGCGATAAAAGGACATAAGATGAATAGATGCTTCATATTTATATTTAAGTAAGTAAATCCAAGTATCACGTAAAAAATCATCTACTATGATAAAGAAATAATGTGAGGCATTAAGAGATGAAGTTGGATATTGTCCCCATATGTCATAACGAATCAACTCAAAACAATGAGAACTTTTATGATTGTTAATAGAAAAAGGAGGTCTAGTTTGTTCATCACAAACATGATTTTAAGAAAAATTAAAAGACAGACACGGAATTTTAAACAAACTACTAAAACAAGTATGTCGTATATGTATATGCCAAAGTAAACCAAAAAAAAGTTGTCATAGCTTGAAGGGCTGTAAAGTTTGATATAAAGTGGCAGTGGTAGATACTATCCCTCTGTGTACCCACTCTAATAAGCTTCTTCGAGATTAGATCCTGTAATATGCAAAAATTAGGAAAGAAAATAACAACATAAGATAAATCAGAAATTAATTTGCTAACTGAGAGTAAATTGTATATGAAATTCGGCACACAGAACATTACGAAGGGTTATATCACCGAGCAGTTTCACCTCACCAACATGCGAAATAGAGAGACTCACGCTATTTGGCAGCTTGACAGATCTATCAAAGAGTATGGCAGTATGTGAATTTAGGAAGATGGAAGATGGAATAATATATTCTGCTGCTCCACTATCTATAATCCATGAAGTAAAGGAAGAAGAAATTTTACATGAGTGATGATCATGAATAGAAGCCATGGCATGTGAAGCTAGGTTAGAAGAGGATTCCACACCATTAAAAAAATTTAGCAACTGAGTATATTGTTGCATGTTCAGACCTAAAATAGGTGATACTATCTATTCTGAAGAACCGTTTGATTCACAAATAGCTGTAGTTGAAGCTCTTATAGGATGTTGCTTACTTCATTAATTCTGTCCCTATCCTCTAGCACGATTTGAGCCATTTTTTTCTTTTGTTCTTTATGTTGGTAGATAGCCAATGAGCTCAAAATAATGCTCCTTTGTATGACTAGGTTAGTGGCAATGATTACATATTACACCAGTATCATGTATAATAAAAAAAGTAGTCTTCACAGCTATAGCCGCAGCTTTGTGATTAGGTTGCCGGTTGGTAGCAACAGACTACTGTTTTTCTTCTTGCACAACCATGAAAAAAATTTTGCTTAAGGAGGATGATGGATCACTATTAAGAATTTATGATCGTACCATATTAAAACTCGAATTTAGTCCTATGAGAATTGATAGATCTTTTATATTTCTCTTGTTGTAGAAAATGCCTCTCTAGCCTTGCACGTACATGGAGAAATAGTATCATATAAGTACAATCAATCCCATGAGGCTTTAAGTTTTGAATAATAGGCTGTGATGGAGAGCCCTTCTGTGAAAAAGAGATTATGTTTAAGCTGATGAACTCTAGGTGCATTGCTCTATGAGAATCTTTCCTCCAAATCCATCCATATTTTATATTCAGTACCAGCATATGCCATATTATCATATAAATCTCTAGCAATGGCATCGAACAACCATGATATAACCATGGAGTTGCATTTTATCTAAGCCGTAAAATATGGTGAATCAGCATCAAGTATGAAAATACTTCCATCAACAAATTGTATTTTATTCTTGGCATTAAGGGCATTTTGCATCGCCCTCTTCTAAGTAGGGTAGTTATCTCCATTCAAAATGGCCAAAACAAATACGGTTCTCGGATTATCAGGTAGATGGAGATAATATGGGAAATCAACAGCAATGAGAAAGATCACTCTCTCTGTTGTCAAGGAACTCTGCTCTTGTGACATCATGAAGGCTATAAAAGTACTTTCTTAGGGTAAAGAAATTAAGAATAGAAAATATGTAAAGATGGCACAATATTTGCCAAGAAGAAGATGATCAGTGCTCTAACACCACGATAAACTTTGAAGAAAATCGATATTCATTTGGTTGATTCAATACAAATAATTCAACAGGTATATATATACATTGATCATACTACAAAATAGAAAGAAAATCTAAAAATATAGGAAAGATAAGAATATGACATACACCGTAATATAATGTTTGATTATATGCATCATATACCTAAAAGAATAAGGAAAGTATACAATGTTATATACATGGCAATGTGATGACTGATTATATTTCTTATATGCTCAATTATCTATTAATATCTAGTTATATCTCTTATATATCTAATTATTCATTAATAGATATGATAACATTTTATTGGATCATATAAGATATATATGGTAAACCGGTTTTAATTAATAATCTCTCGTTCCCGATTCTAGCCTTCCGCGCGATTACAGCCACTTGCTACCGGTCTGTATTCAATTTGGACAAATCATGTGACATGAGAAACTGTCATTGCTCCAAAAGTAGTGATTGCTGACCTTTCAGGCTAATTGAGACATATGCTTTTACGTTATTGGCATAAATTGTCTAATCAAAGAGCAGTACTTCGTCACTTTGCCAGGCAAAATAACAGCAATCTAATCTACATGGACTCGCTTGGATCAAATCACATTTTGAAACTATATATATATATATATATATATCTTAAAAAATTGGTACTTTTTTTTTTTTCCTTTCAAACTCTTTTACTCCACTTAATGCAGTCTTTTTTATTTTTTTTAGTGAAAGGAACTCCGAACCGATTTAAATATTTATGATTGAGATTCAACAGCACCATGGTAATTAAATAAAACTACAAATGTAGATTAAAACAATTTGCTTGTAGAATGAACCACAATTCAGATATCTAAAATAACAAACACAATTCAGTTGAGTCCACTAAAAATCATATTTTAAACATATTAACCAGCTGATTTGTTAATACGACGCCATGGCTTTAGAGCCACTAAATGGGTCACCCCAACAATTCCCCAATTACTAGGTCCCAACGTGGCTTGAATGATAAATAAGGCAAATGGGCGCTTGTTCAGGCATACGCTCTTAGATATAGCGTTCTTCTCCTTTAGCTAAATTTATCATGCACCAAATTTAATACTCGAATGATGTTATATATTTTTTAAGATAAAATTCTAAAAAATATGCAAGGCCTCCTCACTACTTACTGCTCAGTATCAAGTCCAATATATTTTTTTAGATAAAAAAAAAAAGAGGTAAATTTTACAGGATCAATAAGTTACCAATCATTTTTGAAAGATCAAGCATAATTACTTTTTAAAGTATAATAATTTAGCAATAATATACATCAAAATAATTTTTTTTCAAAAATTTGCCATGCATATTAGAAAAAGCCAAAAATTCTTTCTCAATATTCATTGACTACGATCACGATCAGCTCCATGACAAGATCCAGGAGAGACTAGTTCTCATATATGGAACATCCGATCCACCGGCATGTATCAGAAAAATACTAGTTCTAGTTCACATAACCACGATTTGCCCCACGATAAGATAAAGAGATTAATCCTGAATGAAGAATACTCAATCAATTAGCATGCTATCAGTAATCAGTCCTATTGGCTAGGCCCAGTAGGATTAACTCTACCAACAATCAGTCCTGACTGGCTAGGTTCAAGAGAAACATGTTTCCGTCGTCTGGCCAACGATCAATCCTATTGACTAGACCCAGATCATAGTCTAACTAGAGAATTTTTCTCATATTTTTATCATAATTAATTTTTCATAAATAAAAATACTTACCTTATACCGTGTCAACATAATTTTCACATATTCCAAAATAGCAATAAAAAGTTAACTCTTATTTAAAAATTTCATGCATTGATTAAAATACTTAATTTTTATTTAACAAATCATATCATATAATATAAAAAAAATATTTATTTTCTAAAACTGTATCATGCAATTGCAATATCATGCTTCATCCAATTTTTTTAATCACTTTTCATAAGTAATTTATCTAATTTTTAACTTCAATAATTTTTAAATATTTAATATATAAAATTTAATTTTAAAATATGTAAATATATATAAATAAATCTAGAGATAAGAAAAAATTTACCTATTGATCAGATCTAAAATCTTATGATCCTTTCAAACCGATCTCTAAATTCGATGTTCTTCTGGTGTTGAAGGCTCTAGCATATTAAATAAGTTTTATTAATTCTTAATTTTAAAAAAATTAAGATAAATAGAAAGAATTTTAATCTAGTCTGACTCAAGTCAGGATTTGAATCCAGATTTGAATCAATTTCTAAATTGGATATAAGTGACTTGGATTGACCTGGACCTATTTGAATTGGGTCTAAACCAATTAAACTAATTAAACCATCTCTCTCTCTCTTCTCTTTCTCTCTTTTTTTTCTTTTTTTAATTCTTTTTTATTTTTTTATCTTTTTTTTCTTTTTTTATGGGAAATAGAGGACCTGTGGGTCCTATTCCCTCCTCTCTTGTTAATGGAACAGGAGAGCTTTACTCCCCCTTGTTCCCAAAATAGGGAGGTCTTCCTCCCAGCTAGCGATGCTTATGACCGGAGGGAGAGGCTACGACGGCGACCACGATCAGGTTCAGATGACCGACGATGGCAAAACGGTCTAGAAAAGCCCAAATAAATTCATGAAAAATATGATTTTTTTTGGCGATTTCGACGGTCGGCGATGGGTGCACCGGCAAGGGAAGGAAGGGAAGAAAGAGGTAGAGAAGCCAGGGCTTACCTCGAACTCCGGTGATGGCTATGGTGAGAAATTGAGGTGGACACACTAACAACTTTCAAGAAGAAACTCTAACGATCCCCTCCAATCGAGTCTCGATTCTTTGATGGAGGAGAGAGAGAAGGCTTCTTTCCCTAATATAAAGTTGGATGGGAGGAGTTTTACTCCTCCCTAAGGTGAATTCCGACTTCATTTAGGAGTTGGTCAGGAGGAAGGAAAAGACTCCTTACGGGAGTCTTCTTTGTTCTTTTCTTTTGTTCCGATAAAGTCGGCAAGGGATGCCAATTTCGACGTGAATCGGGTCCAAAGGGATCGGTTCTCATAAAATTAGATCTAGAGAATAAATTTGGTGGCGAACCTACTAGTTGTGCATGCAAATTTTTATCAAAAATGGTCATTCTATTTTCTTTAAGCAAACTAACTCTATGGCCCGGCCGTTAGAGGATAAAAAATTTACTCAAAATTTATATTTTTTGAGTAAATATTTTTAAGATAATATTTAGATACGAAAATAAATTAACCATGTTCTTTTACATCGAAAAATCTATTACTCATGTTCTTTTGTACTACTTTTTTTTTTGAATAAGTTGTTAAGAAATATCCATATTTTTCATAATTATATATATATAATAATATTATATTATATTATATATGATATAATATATAATATAATATAATATAGGTAATATATATTAGGGATGGTAATAGGTCGGGTCGATCAATATCTATATCTGCTTCATCAAAAAATAACCGAAATCCATATCCACCCTGTATCCATCTTGGATTGGGTAAAATAAAGATTAAGATTAGATTAGGTCGGATTGGATAGATCCAAAACCCCTCCATTTTGATTAAAATTTTTCTCTCCAGTCTCCATCAGAATCTAAGAAATCCCTTTGATCTTCCCCTCCAATCTTTTAATCTAAGAAATCCCTCCAATCTCCTAAGGTGCTCTCAGCTCTCCTTCCCCATAAATCTTTAAAAAAGCAAAAAAGAAAATGAAGCAAAAGCAAAAAAAAAAGAAGATTAATCTATGTGGGAAAAGTTTTATCTTTTTTTTTTCCTATTTATCTACAGGAGTCTCAATTGGATGGGAGGCTTGGAGCGATCGAATAGGGAGACTTAGACAATGGCTAGGATTTTGCCGAAGCCACCCTCCTCTCCTCCTCGCTTAGATGATGGCTAGGGTTTTATCAGTCGAAGAGGAAAACTTAGACAATGGCTGAATAGAATTTTTTTTCCATAGACACCACCCTCCTTGGGCCTCCTCTCCTCCTCCACTCCCTTGCTGGCAGTCCTTCAAGCCTAGACCTTCATCATCTCGTTGGAGCCCCCAACACCCACCACCTCACCATTGCTTGTGTTTTTGCATTCGCTACTCACCTCCACTCCACTTGCTCCACTCGGACTGCTCATCGTACCGGCACCACCTCTACTGCCCGATAGGGAAGATGATGGCTAGGGTTATCAGGTAGGTGGCTTGGAGCGGCCGAATAGTTAAGCTTAAATGATAGATTGGCTAGGGCTTTGTGTTGAGTATTTATATATAAGAGTTAGAGGGCTGAGTTTGGGGAGGGACATATTATTATTTATATTCGGTCCAAATCTATTTTGAATTTTTTTTCTAAAACCCATATCACTCTGGATTTTAATTAGGTTAAATCGGATAGATGGTAGATCGAAAAAAATTGCTATCCTTAATATATATCATATTATCTAAGGAGGTTTATTATCTATGTTTCAGAAGAAGGAAGAGGTTCGTTATGCTTTGAAAGATGTACAAAATATGATCCAGCAATTAAGGTTGTGAAAGAAGATCAATCATATTTTTTGAATGGTATAGTTTGAACCCATGATATATATATAGGCAAATCTATAGGTGATGTAAGGGTTCAAATAGGTTGGGTCAAACCGGATCACGAGTGACCCCGATCCGTGATCCGATTCAACTCGATTTCTCGATTGGGTTTGAATATCGAACCCAAATCCAACTTAATGGAAGATCGGATCAGGTTGATTCGGATCCATGATCAGATTTCTTGACCCAACGAGTCATTTGGATCGGATTGGGTCTATGTATAATCCGGCCCTAATCTATAAAATAGGGGTTTGGATCGGTTTGAGTATAGGTTACAATTATTGACTTATACTGTCAAGCATATGCTAAATCTATTATTTGTTGTTAACTAATATATAATTCTACTTATGTTATTATTCTTATTGATATTTCTAATGAAGTCTATGAAGCTAAAATAAGTACCAAGATCCAACTAATGAGAGCATGTAAAAATGAGTATAAAGAAACTTAACATAATTTAAAAAGCTAGTGATGACAGCTAACAACCTTTAATCAATAGAATCTTAGTTCTTTTCCAACCTATATGTAAAGTCTGGACGAATGAAGGAAGGAGCAAGCCAGGAAGTTCTATTTTATCCATTTTTTAATTATTATGCTTCTATCACTTCTATAATATTAGATAAATAAATATACTAATTTTAGTTGGAGACTCGCCTTGGGTTTGGATCGGATCATTTATATCAAGATCTAAATTAATCCAAAAATCTTTACGGATCAAATCGGATCAAAATTAAGTAAATTCAAATCCGATCCAGAAAATAGAATCGATCCAATTTTAAAATCTGATTCGGATCCGCCGGTCCTTTAAAATGATTTGGATCGGATTGGATTATGAGTCAACCCGACCCATTTGCAGGTGATGCTTGCATTTTCTTATAAAAAATGGCCATTCTTGTTTATCTAAGCTAATTATATCTTCATGATAAATCCTGTACTGAATCTGCAGGTCATGCTTACATTTTATCACCAAATATCGGCTGGGAATTCAAGACTGAGCTGATTATGTTTTGTGCGTGAATTGGCCGACAAGATGAGGCCTGATATTGCCCATGTCCCCGTGGGATTGTCGTTCTTTTGCCAGATTTGCAGAGCATCGACGAAGTTTCAGATGTCATGTGGTCTGATCTGGCAAGGCCAAATCAGAGTGAGGAATCCAGCATGACTCAATGCCGGGGATCTTCGGTGGTGGGAAGCCCGGATCAGAATAGGGAGAGGATTGGCAAAGCTTGCAGCAAGGCACCTGGGATATTCGGTGTTCCCTAGCCTGCCATGCTGCTTGGACGGCCCTTCGGTGGCTGATTCATCCCGTGTCACGAGCACGTAGAGTGAGCGTAGGCCCGAGATATCCAAGAAATTATTCAAACCATAGAAAGCTCATCTTACCATCGAAAGAAAAAGGAAAGAAAAGAAAAAAAAGAAAGCTCTTTAAATAATTTTTAAAATAAAAAAAAAATAAGATAAAATTATGTTTTTAATCCTCTAAATTTTATAAATATTTTTAAATAATACTTATATTTAAAAACTTTTAATTAGGTTCTTTGATTTTTAAATATAATATAATATAGTCCTGTCAATCGATTCTGATATTGAAAAGATGCATGGGTACATATGTGATATTTTTTTCCTTGTTGGCACCTACATGCTGTCTGATGATCTGCCAATAAGGATATACCACCAAAAAGTTAAAAAAAAAATGGGTTATAATGTACTAGCTACTCCATACCAATATCTCCCCTTTTTTTCTCCCTCTTTTCTTCCTAATGGTTGCTTGGGTTTTTTTTTTCTTTGATATGAAAATGGGAGGAGGAGATCACCCTTGTATTTAGATATGGAAGATTGTCAATTATAGAAGAAAATTTTAGTTATGAAAGCAAAAAAAAAAAAAACCTCGGCATGAGTTAGAAAAGATTTCTAACTAGTGTCGAATACAACAGTATTGATGCAAATTTTGAGTAGACAATTCTACCATGATCTTCGATGAGTTAAACATCTAAGATGATGTATTAGACTTTGAGTTACGACTACTAAAAATTTTTGAAGTGGTTATAAGTCTAGACAACACTGAAATAAAAAACTAAATAATTATGCTTTTAACTTATGCTTGTCAACTCCACTCTACTTCAACCTCTGAGTTTCTATAGAACATTTCTTATCTCTTCTTTCTAGTGATCGTTAGTGAGAACCAACCAATCCTTCAGGTAGTGAAGGGATTTCTCGAGAACTCTACATCTTGCATTTGCTTCGTATCTGTTGAGAATAAATCCCGCTCCAACCAAAGTCCAATCAAATGCTTAGCCGACAATGCAATCGGTAGTCATGAGAAAGCTTCAGCGGACAAGCCTTAGCCGAGCTCCTTGCGGACTTCTTCAGCAGCCGGACTTCTATGAAAGTTGGACTCCATGCAAACTCCTCCAGCGGTCGGACTTCTATGAAAGTCGAACTTCTTGCGGACTTCTTCAGCGGCTGGGTTTCTACGAAAGTCGGACTCCTCCAGCGGCCGAACTCCTCAGTGGCCGAACTTCTATAGACTGTCGACGGATTCCTACAGGCGATCCTACTACTAAACGGTTACACGATAATAACGATCAGCATTTATCAAGTCAATAACGATCGACATTTATCAAGTCAATAATGATCGGCATTGATCAGAACAGTTACGACAATCATTAATCAAGATAGTTACAACAAGCTCCGCCTATAAAAAGGACCCTCCAGATACGCTTAGGCCAGGTTTTAAAAATCCTTCTCTCCTCCTCGAAACTTTACCGAACTCCATACTGAGCACTCCATATCTATTGGCCAGAGCTAACTTGACCGTCGGAGGGTCCTGTCGGAGCCACCCTCCATCGGCTCTAAATGGGACTTTATTTTGTAGGTCATTGGCGGCGACCTCATTCTCCTCCACTCCAGCTCAATCTGGCCTCAACCAAATTCTGCACCAACAGATTTTGGCGCTAGAAGGAGGGCCTCCTCTGTTCTTGAGATTTTCTCGATCTAAAAGGAGTGCTCAGCAACGATCTCTCCCCAGAGATCTCCCTCCTTCCTTTCTAGAGTTCTTTCCTAAGAGAAGATACCTCCCAGGAGAGCTTCGATCCGACGATCAAAAGCCTCCGTGGCTCGATCCCGCTCAGATCCGTCTGTTCTCACTCCAACCCCGATAACTCATATTTCATCTGTAGCTACGGTGGATGTAGAGCAGTTCAACCTGCTCGTTCAGCAGGTTCGTGGCCTCACGGAGGTGATGCAGGCGGTGCAGGCTATACACCAGCAGGCTCCAACACCGGCTCAACCGATATGGGATTCTCCAAAGCCCTATGGTCCGGGTCAGGAATGGCCGACTTGGACTACCCGACCTAATATCTTCGGAAGAGAGAAGTAGAGGAGGGAAGGCCCCTGCTTAGACCACGACTCGACCCAGGGGGAGACTTCGCACCCATCCTATCAGAAAATCTTGGAGATCAAAGATCGTGAAGATCTCTTGGATCAAAGGCTCTTAGAAATGAGCCAACGAATCGAAGAACTCCATCATAATCCCTCCTCTCATGGTAATGATGTTTGTGCTAACCCTCCCTTTTCGCAAAAAAATTATGTAGGAATCGATCCCGCCGAACTTCAAGCTCCCATAGTTTGAGAGTTACGATGGAACCACCGATCCAGTCGACCATCTGAAAGCCTTTCGGACGATGATGTTGCTCCATGATGCATCAGATGCTATTTTATGTCGGGCTTTTTCCTCGACCCTTAAGGGAGCCACCAGAAACTGATACTTAGTGCTTAAATCGAATACCATCTTATCGTTTGATCAGATGAGCCAGCAGTTCACAGTCCATTTCGTTAGTAGTCGGCGTCCATGCCGAAGTTCGAATTCCTTAATGAATGTCAAGCAGAAGCAAGAAGAATCCATCCGGGCTTATATCATTCGATTTAATGCTGCGGCATTGAAGGTCCGAAACCTAGACCAGTCCGTTGCGATGGCCGCGCTCAAGGGCGGCCTTCAAAAGAATGACTTGCTGTTCTCTCTGAAAAAGAAATATCCCAGGGATTTTGCTGACATGCTAGCTCAGGCTAAAGGTTATGCCCGGGCTGAGGAGGCCTTCAAGACCAAGGATGATGAAGCCGAAGGCGAGTGGCAAGTCGGCGAGTTGGGTAAGCCCGCAGAAGCAAGAAAGCCGAGTAAAGTTCGGCCATGTTTCCGAACTCCTTTTGGGCGCAGACGAGCCCGGACTCCCCCTCGAGCCTGGAGGCGGGAAAGCCCCGATGGAAGGATATGCAGAGGTTCTTCCCAACGCCGAGGTTCTCCCCAGTGCTGAGGTTCTCCCCAACGGAGATTTCATAACTACGCCCTCCTTAACTCTCTGAAGACCCAAGTGCTGATGGAAATCAGGAAACAACTTTTGAGATATGAGAGGATGCGTTCCCATCCCAGCAAATGCAATCCTAATAAGTTTTGCCTTTATCATCATGACCACAGCTACGACACTGAGGAGTGCATCCAACTCCAGGACGAGATCGAAGAGCCTATCAGGCAGGGTAGACTCAGTCGATTATTACAAAGACGGCCTGAAGGGCGTGAGGATCGGCTGAGAGCGCTACCATCGAAGGAGGAGGACCAAGAAGATCGACCACCTCTTGGTGTCATCAATATAATCTCATGGGGACTTCAACAAGAGGAGGTCAGTGGATCTGAAGGACCGATGAAGAAACAGAAGACCGAGGAACCTATGACCTTTACCAAGACGGACGCCCAGGGGGTCCAATTTTCGCTCAACGATGCGGTTGTAATCTCTTTGAACATTATCGATTATAATGTACGCTGCATTTTAGTGGACAATGAAAATTCGGTCGATGTGTTGTTTTACGATGCCTTCTAAAAAATGTCCTTATCCGATGGCCACTTGGGGCCTCTCCCCCTTGGGTCGGTAGTTGATGTCAAACTCTGTGAGCTCGATTGTCCATTTTACGATTCTCCTAGAAGTGTCTGCTCGGTGTAGGACTGTTTTTATTGATTGGTCCGTGAGGACCGTAATGGTGTGCTCCTAAAAATAAGGTCGGAGTTTTCGGACAATAATTACAAGAGAGTAAATCAGTTTTTCTAACCTTGAGTATCTGATTTCCGCATCCCTCAAGACCTGGCTCACATAGTAGATCGATCGCTGCATCTTCGCTTCCTCTTTGACCAAGACTATCGCTGGGGCTACTGGGAAGACAGCCAGGTACAAGAATAATTTCTCTTCAGGTTCAGGCTTTGCTAGCAATGGGGATGAGTCGAGGTAGTTTTTAAGTTCCTCGAATTTCTATTGGCACTCCGCTGTCCAGTAGAAGTTCTTTGGTTGTCTGAGAACTTGGAAGAAGGGCACACATCATTCGGCCAACCTTGAGATAAAATGATTTAGGGATGCCACTTTTCCAGTCAGACGCTGAACTTCTTTGATCATTTTCGGGACGGTCATCTTCTGAATGGCTCAGATTTTCTTGGGGTTTGCTTCAATCCCGCGTCTTGACACCATGAACTCCAGAAACTTTTCTGAGGTCACGCATTCGGATGGCAGCCATGAACCCCCAGGACCTCAGAGTTAACCTTGACCTGCTGAAAAAAAAAAGAAAGGAAGCCCACATTCGGATGACAGCCTACAGATGAAAAGTGGCCCAGTACTACAACTCCAGAGTTAGAGGTAAGACGTTCAGAGTGGGGGACCTAGTGCTTCGGTGAGCCACCGTCTCACAGCCTCAGAGCCAAGGGAAGCTCACCCCAAATTGGGAAGGTCCGTATGAAGTGGTGGAGGTCGTCCGGTCCGAAACTTATCATCTGAAGGAGCTTGGAGGAATAATGCTTTCCCGACCTTGGAACTCAAAAAACCTGAGGATGTATTACCAGTAAACTATCTTTAATAAGACTCCTTCGTTTAGTATTATTGTTTTCTGGTGCAAGAATTACATGATGACAGGAGAGAAATGAACGAAAGTGGTCCGTTAAGAACAGAAGGAGAACCTCGTCCTAATGTGAGCAAAATCGAAGGCCTCATTCACTTTAGATGAGATGGAGGGAGAGGTCCTGACAATGACCCTTATGTGCCCCCACAGTCCGTTAAGAACAGAAGGAGAACCTCATCCTAACGCGAGCAAAATCGAATACCTCGTTCACTTTAGACGAGATGGGGGGAGAGGCCCTGACAAGGGCCTTTATGTGCCGCCACAGTCCGTTAGGAACAGAAGGAGAACCTCGTCCTAATGCGAGCAAAGTCGAAGGCCTCGTTCACCATAGACGGGATGGGGGAAGAGGCTCTGACAATGGTTCTTATGTGCCCCTACAGCCCGTTAGGAACAGGAAGAGAATCTCGTTCTAACACGAGCAAAGTCGAAGGCCTCGTTCACCATAGACGAGATGGAGGGAGAGGCCCTCACAATGGCCCTTATGTGCCTCCACAGTCCGTTAGGAATAGGAGGAGAACCTCATCCTAACGCGAGATAGCCCGTTAGGAACAGGAGGAGAACCTCGTTCTAACGCGGGCAAAGTCGAAGGCCTCATTCACCATAGATGAGATGGGGAGAGAGGCCCTCACCACGATCCTTATGTGCCTCCACAATCCATTAGGAATGGAAGGAGAACCTCGTCCTAACGCGAGCAAAGTCGAAGGCCTCGTTCACCTTAGACGAGATGGAGGAAGAGGCCCTGATAATGGCCCTTACGTGCCCCCACAGCCTATTAGGAACAGGAGGAGAATCTCGTCCTAACGTGAGCAAAGTCCAAGTCCGAGCTTCGAAGTCTACAGAAGATAGGATCTCCATCAACTTCGGCCACAAGATGAGATCTTCCCCGAGGTAACCTCTGGGGTAGGAGATATGATCCTCCGAACTTCAACTTCAATGGTGTGGAGTCCGAGAAAGGACTTCGACAGTCGTCTATTTTGGTACTCCCTTCCTTCGAATTTCAAATTCGAAAGTGGAGGAACTATTGTTGGGGATAAACCCCGCTCCCACCGAAGTCCAATCAAATGCTTAGCCAACAATGTAACCGATAGTCACGGAAAAGCTTCAGCGAACAAGCCTTAGCCGAGCTTCTTGCGGACTTCTTCAGCGGTCGGGCTTCTACGGAAGTCGGACTCCTTCAGCGATCGGACTTCTACGAAAGTCGGACTTCTTACGGACTCCTCCAGCGGTCGGGCTTCTACGGAAGCCGGACTCCTTACGGACTTCTTCAGCGGTCGAACTTCTACGGAAGCCAGACTCCTTGCGGACTCCTCCAGCGACCGGGCTTCTACGAAAGTCGGACTCCTTGTGGACTTCTTCAACGGCCGGGCTTCTATGGAAGCTGGACTCCTTGAGGACTTCTTCAACGGCCGGGCTTTTACGGAAGCCGGACTTCTTGCGGACTTCTTTAGCGGCCGGATTTCTATAGAAGCCGGACTCCTTGTGGACTTCTTCAGCGGCCGGGTTTCTATAAAAGTCGGACTTCTTGCGGACTCCTCCAGTAGCCAAACTCCTACAGTGGTCGAAGTTCTACAGACTGTCGACGGATTCCTGCAGGTGATCCCACTACTAAACGGTTACACGACAATAACGATTGGCATTTATCAAGTCAATAATGATCGGCATTTATCAAGTCAATAATGATCGACATTTATCAAGTCAATAACGATCGGCATTGATCAGGAAAGTTACGACAATCATTAATCAAGGCAGTTACAACAAACTCCGCCTATAAAAAGGATCCTCCAGATACACTTAGGCCAGGTTCTAAAAATCCTTCTCTTCTCCTCGAAACTCTGTCGAACTTCATACTGAGCATTCCATATCCGTTAGCCAGAGCTAACTTGACCATCGGAGGGTCCTATCGGAGCCACCCCCCATCGGCTCCAAACGAAACTTTATTTTGCAGGTCATCGACGGTGATCTCATCCTCTTCCACTTCAGCTCGATCCGACGTCAACCAAATTCTGCACCAATAGTATCTAAAAATTCTTTCATTTCTTTCCATCCATAAACCCCATACAATCGAGATTGCAAGAGTATCCCAAGCTGAATTAGGAATGGACCTAGAAAGTTTGCTTTGCCAATCCCTCCACGGTGTGATCGATTTTGATCTTGCAGGATTTTCGGATCTCATTGATTGCTGATGGGCTACGCGAAAATTGGATGACAACAAGATTGTGGTACTGGAGGTGGCCTATGCAGGGCTCCGAAGCTTGGACACCCGGCCTTTCAATTCTCCCATCAGGAATTGCCGGCCTTTGCCTCCCAGCATGCCGAGCATGTAGCCATCACCAGGTGGTGCATATGGCTACAAGTTTTGGTGGGGGTGAGGATCTTTTTCTGAGGGATCATGTCAGTGAATATATGATCAGATTTGGCATTGTTGAGGCTTAAAACGAAGGAGGAGGGTACAAGATTTGGCGGGCGGGTGGCTCGAGCAGGTGAGCTGCCTCAGCCGTACGGGGGAGGCGGTTAAGTCGCTAGATTGGGCGGTGGTGTCTTGCTCTCCGACAGCGCCAGTCTTCTTCAACGGTCACCGGAAGCGCGCACAGCGGACAATTCGCGCGCGAAGCTGGAGTCCTAGGAGAGAGATTACGATCCGGGATTTTTTTTTTTTTTTTTTTGGAGGACCTGTGACGAAAAGGAGAATGGGTTATATGAGATTTAGTTGGAATATTTACGACATGGACGGACTCATGGGTAATATTCGCTTGAGCATAAGGGGTAAAGATCTTGAACCCTCCCTTAAATTCCTCCTCCTTTCCGGGGTTTTCTTTATAGTTTTCTTAAGAAAATAAATACTATGCGCTCGGGAGATCACAAAACAGACTAGTTGATTTATTTTCCATAGAATTATGCCATACATCATCGGTAATAGGGTGCTCATATTTTCTTGCAAGGCAGCTAAAACTTTGCCGTGGCTCATCTTCCTTTGAGCTCAAGACTTAATTGTGTCAAAAATTTTAAATTTTTTTTAAAAAAATTTAATTTCATCTTGAAATCTTATTTAATAGAATGAGATCATTCAGCTTTCAAATTGATTTCAATTTGGATCTTGAAATCTTAACTGTGATGAAATTTTGAAATATGAAAATGCAGGCTACATGATTACGTCATATGATAACTCTATCACAACGAATTGATCATTTTTAAAAGTTGGATGATCTAATTATATTTAACAAAAATTTAAAATAAAACTAAAAATTCTTAAAAAATTTTAAATTTTTATTATTTTTTTTCATACAATTAAATTTTTGAGAAAAAATTGCAACTTATACTCATCGTTCTCCTAAACCCCTCGTGATGCAGGCTTGTAGCATATTTAACTCATAGAGACTTCATCAATTTGATGCAGACCTTTGTGCAAGCAGACATGCAGGTTCATTTATCTTTTTCCTCCATCATCAAGGATGTAATTTATGCTTAATGAACAAATGGTTCATACTAGTATGAAACATACCCCCTAAAACTAAGGCTTAAAAATGAAAGGCTTATGATACACTTTATGGTAAAGGAGGATGCTACCGATTATAATTTCAATCTCACCTAGGTTGAGATTGCCACCCGAGGACTTAGCACATGCAAATCTTCAACTAGAGTCAATCTTAGTTGTAAAATAATCAATACAATCATTGATGCACTTGTATTTACACAACCATGGGGGACTATCTTAGAACTTGGATTTTGTGTAGCGTAGCATTCAGATGCTGAGCTTTGATTAAGCAACATAAGAATAACAGCTAGCACCAAGGTCATCTAAATACCCATAGATTCCGTCTTCTCACTATGAGAAGCTCTTGGTATGGGAGAAAAAGTCTCTACGCACTATTATGCGGAGGTCCTTATAGTAGAGAGCGGTAGTATATTGTCAATGACTTGATTTGATTTCATATATTGTGCGACTTTCTCGAGCGATTAAGATATTATGTTGGCTACTACATACAACCTAGGAGATTGATTGCAATAGCAATAGCAAGGATGCAATTTAAAGGAGAAGTCAAATCTTTCCTCCTAAATTCAGTAGTAAGATCATATTAAATGGTAGAGAAATATTAGAGTTTAAAAGAATTCAAAGTGTATGCAATAGTAGGGATGCGCCAATGCGCAACCAGAGCTACCATTGAGCTATTGGACCACTCCAACCACAAACAAACATGGCGAAACATGAAAGGAAAAGAAAAAGAGAGCCAAAGTGCCTCTTTCTTTCTCTGAAAGTTCAATCAACCATGCATCATATACCATTTGCCAATGCAAGAATCTTGTACAAAGACTAGTCTCACTGGGGTATATTCCATCACAAGCGAGGAGGCAAGCTTTTAGGATCACACATTTGGAGGGAAAAGTTGAGCACTAACCATTTGAACTTCTATACATGAGTCCTCGACTATATAAACTGGACCACGTCCCAATGCAAGCAAAAATATACCTATACCAAATTGAAGAAGATATACAATTGCTTGTAGATGGCTAACCGGATAGGTACATAAGTGATGGTCCTGGCCTGGCTCAATTATTTGAAGGCTTCAGGTTCGTAGCAAGTTTTAGGATGTCCTCTCCTCTCATTGTATTCCCATTAAGCCCGTGCTGCAGGTTGTGGGCCACAGTCCAGAATGGTGCAGGCCTGCCCCTGTTTACCTACAAGAGGCTTTGTCCAGATATAGTCCATCAGATCCGATATTTATGTAAGTACGAATGCTCAAACCAAGCCAGCTAGTGTTGGATTGGTTCGAATTCACCAGCTCCAGATCCAGCCCCTTCTTTTTAACAAAGAGGTCCATAGAATGTATAATCTTCTAGAACGCACCAAGCTAATATATATAAAGGCCAAATTTAAGCTTAGATCTTCGGCATCACCACTAAGAAACATAACAAGCAGAGTTATTTGGGCATCTCTCTAAATCCATGCAGCTACACTGGGTATGTGACTCCATCTGTCAACCTTCCACTACATGCCTAGTGTGGGTATAGTTATAAGTTTGGCAACACAGAAAAGAAGAAGAAGAAGAAGAAGAGAGAGAGAGAGAGAGAGAGAGGAGTTGAAGGTTTCACAATTAAAAAAAAAAAAAAGGTTGGGACAAACAATAGAAGTTTCAAGATTTTGGAACAAAACTAAGAATATGTGACCGATCACTGAAGTATTTCCATATTTATTAACATGAAAACAAGCATGAGAAAGGTCAGAAAAATAAACAATAGAAAAATAAAGAAGACTAATAATAATACTTGACATTGGTTATTGGTAATCCATCAAAGTTGAATGATTTATATGTAAATTGTGAAATCCATTTAAAATTTGAGAACAATGGAAGTATCATTTGTCCAAGTCCACCCATAATAATTGACTTAAATGAAGGTATACGAGTATAACCAGGTTAAGATTAGTTTGGTTAGTTGTAGTTATAATTTGTACCAATGGTGGAGGTCGTTGCTTTATATTTATTTTTATCTTCCCTGTGCAAACAATAACCAAAGCCATCGGCCGATTGACCAGTCTCGAAGACACTTGGCCTTATTTGCAGACCTGAAAGCAATTCTAGTCAATTTAGAGCAGGCTGGGGCAACAAGACATGAGTAGGGTTGCTCAAGGTCCAACAGCTCTTGCTCTCTTAGCACAAAACGGCTCAAAGCTTCAGATGAACTTCTGATATCTAGTACTTTTTGGGATGGGCAATAGCCGAATAGCAAAAATGGTTTGATTTGTTCCTTGTGGTTAAATGAGCTGTGTTGAGCTGTATTATATA
Organism: Cocos nucifera; assembly: GCA_006176705.1. NCBI lineage: Eukaryota > Viridiplantae > Streptophyta > Magnoliopsida > Arecales > Arecaceae > Cocos > Cocos nucifera. Next base: position 3,973,270 of record QRFJ01000003.1, on the reverse strand, counting down.
TATATACCAGCAGGCGGCAGGGGTGGCGTGGGTCCTCCTATGCTACAGAACCACCATTGGAGCTAAGTGTAAGGATAACCTAATTGCAGCTCATCTTTCTTTGTATCACCAATTAATCTGTACCAAATATTTCAATGCCGCACAGTCATTTTATCAAGGAACATGTCGGCATGGTAATCACGTTGCATCCCAAATAATGTCGCAGATAGCACCATGCAACCATAGAAATTTAAGCACCCAGACACATTTCTTCTTGATTCAAATGAAAGACTTGCTCCAGAAGAAAGGCCAATTACTGAATCAAGTGCCGGTTGGTAATTAAGATCAGCAAATCAATTAGAGCCAAAGAGGCAGCTACCAGGCTTGTATTGGTCCGGAAAAAGAGAAGAACGTTTGCTTTCCTGATGAAAAAGAGAAGAAATATGGGGAGTACAATTCACTACAAGTCACTTTTATCAATATCAGAAGGTCTAGAGGTAATGGAGAAGGTTTGCCCCTTGTTGAGTTGTAGTGTTAACATATTTAGAGGAGGAGGAGGAAGAAGAACATTTGGAAAAATTCCCCCTACTTCAATAGCCAAAAAAGCCTATACACTCGTGTAAGAATTTATGTCTCACTCTTCCCTTTGCTCTTCACTATTTCACACTACTACATTTCCTCCTCATGGTAGATGCACATGCGGACATCAATAATCTCTATGCTATATATTGCTACATGAGAACTCTCAATTAACATGAGAACTAATGATGATACCACATAACAATCTTTCTGGATGATGATGATGATGATGAAATATATATCCATCCTCGGATTCTTTTGGGTGAGGATGTAAGTACGGTAGTTGTTTTCATGGCATGTAGAGCTTGTTGCCGCACTTGCAACGCCAGGCCTCCGGGTAGTACTCGGTGATCTCGGGCGTGCCCGGTGGCACCGGCACGTGCACCGGGGTGCACGGCGTGCACGTACCGCACTTGGACGTACACCGCGGCGGGTACGACCCCGGCCCCTCGCTCAGCTCCCGCCTCCGCACCGATCCTCCCTGCGACCACCACCAGCTCAGGTTAGCAACATTGCCCATCAAATAGCTAAAATGCGCCGGAGGAGGCCAGCTCCCATGGACGCATATGTTTGCGGAAGCCAGGAGCATTTGCTGACGTGCGACGTGGGCTCTGTGCCGCCGGTTAACTAAGTCGTGCATCTTAGCCTGGTAGTGGTTGATCTTCTATAATGCGCCGGCAGAGAGGTCTGGGCACTTTGATAGGGTGCTTAGAGTTCAGGGTTAAACATGTCGTACATTATTGATTAGTTAGAGATAATGGAGGCGATAATTGGCCTAAAAGTGAACAGAATAATGTAGACAAGAGGGATGAAGTCATGAAGAGCACCTGAGTAGAAGAATCCGTTCTTGAGCTTCTAATCTCTGCGAAAATAACAGAGCAAAATGGGTAAATATAAGTTCAGAATGATGTTTTACTTAAAAAGAAAAGAAAAAAAAAAAAATCAGAAAGGTGGCTAATTTTGGTATGACAAAGCACGCGCGCGCGCGCGGAGAGAGAGAGAGAGAAGCGAATGGACAGAGACTTGAAAGACAGATGGCGAAAAGTCTAAACTTCTGGCAGGAAAATAAATTTTGATGTGTGAAACGGTGAAAATAGATTCTGCGAGTCACTTCTCAGTGAAATGACACTGCCACAGATTCTACTTAATACTAATAAAAGTATATTCTTTAGTTATGTCCTCCGAGTGACAAACAATGGCAGCAACCAGAAGAATAGAGGAGGAAGAAGAAGAGGAAATTGTGATTTGAAGTTAAGTATCTTGTAAATTTACTAAGAGAACATGAGATTTCCAAAGAAGAGAACAGAATCAGAGAGGAGAAGGCAATGGAAATGTGCTGCATTTATTTGATAATTTTTCCAACTTCTCTGAAGAGAGAGTAAATATAGAGCCACAAAAATGGAACCTTCCTCACCTAAATGAAGAGTCCTGCTTTTAGTGCTGGCGATCAAAGCGCAGGCACAGAAGAGGCAGATGAAAACCCAGCGTAAAAGAGCCGACTTTGAGAACGATCCACCTCTCCTCCTCTCTCTCATCAACTCCATCAACACCGCTTCTTAAAGAAGCATGTAGAAACCAAAGGAGAACGAGAGAAGAAAAGAAGCAGAGCTATCGAGATCTCAAGCCATATCTCCTCGTTCTTTTCTCTAACTGTAGTAGCGCCAGATCTCAGAAACTACCTCTCGAACAAGACAAGCGGAGAAATATAATATCCTTTCAAGAACCGCCCTCTCTCTCTCTCTCTCTTCCCCCTCAGACTTCTTTTTGATCCTCCTCTCTATCCGTCTAATGAGGAAGCGGAACGAAAAATCTCTTATGAATTGCTTGCTAACAGCTCCATCCGCTTTTACTATGAAATGACGGCTTTACCCCCTTTTTTTTTTAATTTTTATTTTTTAGTGACGGTCGTTTGGCTGGTAACCTGATACGGACAATAAATTTTTTATATGAAAAATATATAATAGAGATAGGTGGTATTTATTTTTGATTATGAGTGGAAATAATTTAAAAATATCATTTTTTGATAAAAATAACCTCACCTATATACTATCAATATTATATTAATTATATCAATATATAATAATAATTCATTAATAATATGTATAAATAATAATATTTTTATTAATATATATTAATTATAAATAAAAAAATAATAGATATTTATTAAATCAATAAATCTAAAATAGGATTTATTAATAATTGACATATTTATATATCAAAATATACTGAAATTTATTTATAATAAAATATATTTCTTATATATAATTAATTTAAAAATATTTATTAACTCATATAAATATATTTTACTATTTGAAATGGCCAATATTGATAATATTTATACAAGTAGACTATAAAATAGTCAACAAATAAATTGAGAAAAAAATATTATTATTTAAATTATTTATTTTAAGGTATTGTTGAAAATTTGGTAATATTCTTATATAAGATTATCCCTCACCAAATATAGTAATTATTTTCCAATACTATTTTCCAAAATAATTTTTTATCAATGAAATATGATAAAATTTATTTATTTTTTCTCATAATCATCATTTTTAGATAAATAATTCATCAAAATTGTCAGATTAGCTCATAATTTGATATACCCTCGCCAAAAAATACTTAGCAGAATCCTTAATGAATTTATGGACACAAATGGTCATTTGGGTAGATTTTTCCTATAATCGTTCTTTTTTGTAGCTACCAGCTAAAAAATGCAAAATAATTTCTAATTTTTTTTGTTGCTACTGTTGCCACTGTGATTCTCTCATAGGTCCTAAGAAATTAATTAAAGAATTAACTTATAATTACATTGTCAAAGAAGAGGACAATGAATTTATATCATGTAATAATTTAATGGTGCTTGCTATCCAACGCTAGTTTAGTCAATTTAACTAAATATGCTTTTTTTTTTTTTTTTCTTTTCAAGAAATAATGAAGTGAAATACTTCTCCCACATTTACAAAGCGGGGAAGATAGAAATATGTGTATAAAGAGTGATGAAGGTTGAACAGAAGAATAGCGAGATCAAATAGGCATAGATCCTATTAGTTAATTCAAGTAACCATGAAAGGATCTAGCAAAGTCCGAAACTTCATGTGGCTCTCAACATTTTGCCTGTGCATAAATTTCCCCAAATTTGGAAAGTGCAAATAATTTTTTTGGAGAATAGAATTGGTTGATAATTTTTTTTAAAGAAAAATTCTCAAATTCCTTTGTCACCAAATTTGCTAGCTACAGGCATGCATAGCTAGTCCCAATCTTTTCCCATCGATGAGCAAATCTTTTTGCATCTCCATGATAATTAAAGGATATAAAGATTTGGTAGCATGCCTTTCAAATTAAGATGCGCAATAGAGGTGACCCAAGGCTTCTAGAGAACACCTACCTAAGAAGATGGGAAATAGTTTCTACGGTAGATCCACAAAATGAACATGTAGAACTTACCAGAAAACCTTTTTTCGCCAACACGTCGTCTACTTTTCATTGTAAGCCAAAGGAAGATTTGGACTTTGACCTTCTAAATTACTTTGGAATAAGGACAGAGCACATCTCTCTCGTATTGACGAACTATGGTAAGCGTCAACAGTGAAGGTGTTATCCTAATGGATTTCCAAATTGGGATATTTGCTTGTCTTCGTAGTTGACTAAAGATCCTATAATGTTTCAAGTTACATTGAGAAGTACTTAATTGGAGGGAGTAGAGGTTCGGAATTGGAATGAAAATTGATAACTCGCATTCCAACTGCTTAGTTGAAAGAAATTTCATTTCGATTTTGATTCTAGGATAGAATAAAAATATCTCAATCTATCTAAAACTCAATCCTCACTCTTCTTTATGAATTCAAATTTTTATTCTAATTTCGATCTCGATCGCCAATTAAATACTTCAGAGGATTAGGCTATTTCGATTCTGATTCTAATTCACTTCGATTTTCATTTTAATTTCGATTTCGATTGCGAACTAAGTACCTCTAGAGTCTTGGAAAGAGAGAGCAGATCGAACAACCTAATATTCTATTTTGGACTCCTTCAATTCTATTATGACATAATTGAAGTGTTGGTCTTAGTCGGCCTAAGATAAAGATTAGCAAAATGAAGTGCTAGCGGGATTGGGTGTACCCAAAAGTGCTCTCAAAATTTGAAATTATGTCGGGATGCATCTTGAAGGATGCATGGACCCAAACCACATTGAGTTCCTTAGTAATATTTTTCTAAATAGGCAAAATATTTAACTACAGATATTTTAACATACATAACAAATTTTCTCTTATTATAATAAGTGTTGTTAATCTAGTTCCTCCATGGAGCCCTTATTCCACTCATCAACTTCCGAGCCCATTTAGACTACAATGCAATATTCATATTTCTAATGCTCTTAATTGGGAGGTTCTCTTCTTCTTTACACTATCTAATTCATAAGGAAATGAAACTATTAATACTTTTTCCCCTTCCCATAGAAAAGCACGTCTTATTTGGTCAATTCTGCTCGCTACTCATCTTGGGAGTCTGAAGATGGATATGTAATAATAAGGCAAAGTAGTTAACATAGCATAATCCTTTCCCCGGTGGATAGCACTTTAGCACTTTCAAGTTGCAAGTATGAAACTAGTTTCCTCTGACCAAAAGCACCTAAAGCTATTTAGGTAAGTTTCCAATACTAAAATATAGCACGAGGCAAATGAACAGAAGAGTACCTTCTTTGGAGTTCACCATAGTAACAAAAGTAGATGCTACATCTTCATGCATATTTATACACAGTATATAGTTTTCATGAAAATTTATATTCAAATATGTAGCGCTTTCAACTACTACAACAACTGCTTTAGTTACAATGACACTGTCTTGCTTGCCGGTACAAAATAGCAACATATAATTTATAAAATGCAAGCTTTTAATACTATTTGAATAGGACTAATATCTATTGTCTTCAATTCACTCAATTATGCTAGCTTGTTTCAGAAGCCTAGATAAAACATCCGCAACTAGAATGAAAGACAAGACAAAAGCATCACCCTACCTAAAACCTTGATGATTTTGAGCTTTTGATTGTTAGGTCCTCTTGCACTCCATTTAATTGGCCATTTAGCCTAGGATTTTATCATGTGAACAAAGTTAGATGTTAGTAAATTTGAGTAAGATGACACTTTGCTCTCGGAGAATTAAAAATTTTGTAAATTAACATAAACTAAAAATCATACTTATATTATATTTCTTACTTGTCATATAAAATATATGTTGCAATATTGGAGATATTACCATGATTCATTGGACATTCACTGCTACTATACATATATTCAACAATTACGAAAAAGTTGGTCGTCTTCTACATCAACACAGGTGCTACATTTTGTCAAAAATGTAAATAAATAACTGCAGCTATCTGAAGTGGAATAAGACGGCCTCTTCTAGATGCTGACGGACAACAAAAAAGACTCCCAATCATGTATTTGGGACCATTAAATTAAATGATTTTAACATCCTGATTTTGTACAATCTTCATTTTTTTTCCCCCATTTTGGGGCAAAAATATTATGGTAATTTAGAAATTGGGTGGTGTGGATTGAGTACATAATTGGAACTGAGAGGGATGGAAGGGAGAGACGCATCGGGTAGTGGAGCCTGCAGGCTGGCTCAGGCATCCCTGGACCGTTTGTCTCCCAACCGACCTTACCATTTTTTTTTATCGCGTTTATCCCCCTCCACTTACCGTGCTGCGTCCCTCTTTTACCCATTTTAGCACTTTTACCACGTCCGGAGCCGGCGATTATTTGGCCGCGCGCCGTGGTGGTGAAACAAAACTCGGCGAGTTTTTCCTGGCTTCCGCGGTGTTAGGTAACAACCACATACAACTTGTACTTCAACTTATTTATAGAGTAAATATGCTTCAAGACATAGTTTTGCTATTTTATGGCTGGCAGTATTAAGATGCTTGCTTGTGGGCCCAGGCTCAATAAAACGAATATTCTCTACAGCCTAATAAGGACCTCATTAGGACTTAATGATCCACCAGATTATATATATATATATTACTGGTATATATGTGGATAAATCTTAATTGTAATCATATATTCTTTTACTATATAATGCCAATTCTCTTAATGCTCATGTATATAAGGTATCTTTATTTTTCATTTTATATTTTTTTTATATAAAAATTTTATTCCATTGAAAATCCCA